>DWME01004770.1:0-15853 GCA_018244795.1 Parelbella ahira ahira | reverse complement strand
AGGTAGCACAGAGGAAAGATTTATATAAGCGTAGTCTTTGACATTAGAACATAGAAAACGCTCAAACTGATTTTTTTATGATTTACGATCAAATTTCGATCGCTACTGGGACACCAGTTAATTTAAAGATTAGGTACTAGAAGTAAACATTGAACCGATGCAATATTAACAGCGGTAGAAATTCGTTATTTAGATTGCGGAGTCACTGTGACGATGCTAATCGTTTTTTAACTGTTAACTTACAACCTAACTTCACAACATCACGCCTGTAATTCCCTAAGGGGTACAGAGCGGTGACGTAGCTACTCCAATTTTGTAGCAGTTATGTTATACGTCCAATGGAATAAAGCATGAGCTTCTTGCCAAACACGGGCGCAATTGCAGACCCTGTAGATGACCTGGAAAGTTGCTGGAAATTTAAATAAACTTTAAATTAAATAAGTCCAATAATACTTTGCCCGGCCTGGGAATCTAATCCGTGACTTCTTGCGAAGCAGCCAAGCTTGCAACACTACACAAACTAGACAGCAATTTTATTAGCAATAGAAACGAAGTTATTCTTCAGAGCGACTGTTGCGGTACAAATCGTTTTTTAATTAACCCATCCTATCGACTGTCAGGCGTCGAGAGTCGAATGTATGCTCTCTGCCGAGACCAGCATCAGGAATAATTACATATATTTTCTTCTCGAGTATTGCAATCAAAGGCGTGTCCCTTAACGAAACTTATTAAATGTATTAACACCCATAATGTAAATGCTAGCTTATTTATAGGCACCTTAGTTTAGAATCTTACAATCTTAAATTGTCTTTCAAATATACGAGCGCCGGTTTTAGAGACGTCAGGCTCCTCCATCATGAATACCTACTCCTTACATATAACTAAAAAATTAGCATTGCCACGGAATCAAAATTGATTTCGATAATATGTATAGGTATATCTGTGTACTCCTCACTACCGAAAGCAGACATGCAGGAGCAAGACACTTACGAAACAAAAATAAACATTTTACAACACATCATATGAATTGTAATGCTTGAAAGATTCGTCTATGCAATTTTTAATATTTCACAATCATTATGAACTCAGATCTTTCGCCTGGGAATTGGAATATATTATAAATTTATTAATGGCCTTCGTATAAGAGACATTTGCAATCCATTTAAAACATAGTTTTATAATGTTAATTAAAAGCTGAAATAACATTGCAAAAACTCTCCGAATGTTTTATGTTGGACTGCAGTATTGTATCTGCATTTTTAATTTTTAATATTTACATAATATTCAACTTTGTTATGTAGATTACTTGTACACTTGTATAGAAATATATTAACCCAATTTATAATGATCTTATTAATAGCAGATCGTATTTTATTTTCATTTTTAACGCTCATACAAAACTGACAATGTATGGTATCGTCGTAATAATATATTGTACAGGACTTTTATTGTATTACACTTTGTTTGTTTCTAAATTCAAAACCATTTTATGACTAAATGGCTTAAGGCTAACGGGAATAAAAAACTGTCCTATAAAAAAATTATGTCTTGTTTCAAATAAGTTTTTCCGACGGATTTTCTTGCGTTTCTTGTTAAGTTCATAGGCAGTTGAATACCTATGTTATTGCCACATCCACATCTTCGAGAATCAAATAGGTACGTAGGGAAGTGCTATGAAAACGAATACTCTGTTGTTCATACTCGAATTTGCGACTCTGTGAGAGATCTAATCAACTTATATGAAAGATTTTTTACGTTAGTTATCTCTCGTCACATAAATCATTCAAGTCGGGGTTTTTTAAATAATTGTATCCTTTTTCAATTACATTTTAACCGTCGTGGGTTATTTCCAAATTTTTAATTTCGTTTTTTAGATATACATAGATAGCGCATTTTATAGCTGTAAATGTTATGGACGGACGGTGTTCGTGAACAGAACCGGGCAATCTTAGAAGAGAGGTCTTTAACGGAAAGTTAATACATCAACGTCATCGTCAGCCCCTTGATGTCCACTGCTGGACATACGCCTTCCCTAAACGGCGCCACTCCATCCGGTCCTGGGCCTTCCGAATCCAGCAGCTTGCCGCTGTCTTCTTCAGGTCGTCAGACCACCTGGTAGGAGGGCGACCTTATAGTACATGTTGAGGTAAATTTTGAAAGAGCATTTAGCAAGTAGAGTAAGTTCGGTATCATGTAATAGAAACGCCATTTACACCAAAACGCATCCAGCGATGTTGAGGCGCGCCGTAGTCCCAGCTACGCGACGCCGGAGGACAGCGCCAGTACCGCCGCGTTGCGCAACCCGTGAGAACCATCGAAAGTGCCCCCTCCGTGCCCCCTCCCCGGATGTGGAGCGTGTACTCTTATAAACACAGGTGGTGCCTGGACGTTGGACACTACACGGTGTATAGGCTCACTCCGATCGTGTTCTCGACATGTGTAATAAAACGGTACGTGCCTGTGACGCGTCTAGTGCAATATGATATCGAAGTACCTGACCTAGTGACTCAGTGCTACCGACCTATCAAAATATTCAGTGTCAAATAATTAAACTCGTAAATGTATGCTATTTTTCTTTTATTTTTTTAGAAATATATGTTTGTACAGGTAATGAGGTCAGCTGTCCTAGCGGCACTAGTGGCGTGCGCAGTAGCGCGACCAGAGCCACCCACGTCCTACGGGGCACCGTCCACCTCGTACGGAGTCCCAGCGCCGCAGTACGGTCCTCCCCAGCAACCTATTGTGCACAAACACGTATACGTACATGTGCCACCTCCAGACAACGAGCTTCCGGCGCCAAGAAAACCCATATATGTGCCTCCTCCACAAAAACATTACAAGATTGTCTTCATCAAGGCACCTACTCCACCGACACCAACTGCGCCAATAATTCCTGTACAGCCACAAAACGAAGAGAAGACTCTCGTATATGTGCTGGTTAAGAAGCCTGAGGAGCAACCCGAAATCGTGATCCCGACTCCGGCGCCCACGCAGCCAGCCAAACCGGAAGTCTACTTCATCAGATACAAGACGCAGGTAGGTTTGCTTACAAATATTCTGTGTTGATGCCAGAGACAATCTTACCAGGTTGAAGGAAATTTTATAGAAATTTTCATATATATTTAGATTTACATAGAAATTTTTCTACAATATTTAAATGAACCATAAGCCTTTTGGACATAGGTGTTTGTGTTTGACCAGCAGTACAAAAAAAAAGTTAAGTGTCCTGCTGAATAATATTGTTTCCAAGATCTAAATCACTTAACCAAGTGTAAGTCTTGTACATCTTCATTACTAGCGGCCGCGGTAACTTTTTAAACCCTTACAAGTAGAAATACTTGGATCTTTATTTTGTCCTTTATACAAGTTTTTATTTATAACGGATCAGGTAGGAAAGTAGTACGATATTAAAACAAAATAATATCAAATCAAATGCCTTAATTGATGTAACTACGTATAATTTTTATTACTAATCATTATCATCATCCGTTCCACTGTTGAAGACGAGCTACCTTGCAATATGAAAAGACTAACTCCCAATGTCGACCGACATCTTATTCCCAAAATATAAAAAAAACGAATATGAATTTGGCAACAATTAAAATTAGCAATATTTAGAAAGAAGTCACTGATTACTTTTTTAATCAACGTTTTTGTTAAATTATTCATTGATTAATAATATTGAGGGCATATATAAAGACCATAAGTATGTCTATATATGTTGTAGAAAGCTTATACAGGCACTTAACCATAACTCTATCCGTGGCGCATACAATTAGCCTTTGATCGGATAATACTGCATCTTATTACGATTAAGCCGTTAACATTTCACGGTTTAACTCGGAAGTGAGATCCAGCACATCGAGACCACCTCCTCTCGTCAATGCTGACGTAATGCAAATAGCTGGACCCTTAGAATGTCATTTATGCAACAGAATACACAATGTTTGTTATGAATTAGGTAACGTCCATTATAATATTGCGACCTAAACACTACTTTGAAAACTTGATCTTGATCGACCCATTTGTCATTCCACTGTTGGAATATGGGTCTCCTCTCATATTGCGAGGGTTTGACGGTTGTTTTGAGGGTTGTCATGCTTTGAAAACACTTTCATTATTTAGGGTACAAATTTTTTTATAACTTAACATCACGCCAGTAATCCCCGAAGGGGTAGACAGATGAGTGTAGTACACTACCACGATTCACTAGTTACGATTAAGTCCCATGGAATAGGTGGTAAGCCTGTTGCTATACCCCGGGCACTATTCCAGAATCTGAGTCACTACTAGAAATTCTAACTTAGAAAAAGCGCCGGATTTGAACCTAGGACTACCCGATCGGCAGCCGCGCTTGTAACCACTCGACGAACTAGGCAATCGATCGTTTTTTTATATATCAAGTAAGCTGTGTATTTAAAACACAGTATATTTATAAATCGATATTTTATTGACTGATTTATTGATCGAATGGTTGCAAGCGCAACTGCCGATCAGGAGGTCCTGGGTTCAAATCCCGGATCGGCTGCTATTAGATTTTGCTAGTTTAGAATTTCTAGTAGTGACTCGGAGACTGGAATCGTGCCCGGTGTATGGCAGTAGGCTCACTACCTATTCCATGGGATATCGTAACTAGTGAAACGTGGGATTGTATTACAGTCCTCTGCCTATCCCTTCGGGGATTACGAGCCTGATGTTACGTTTATATTTTACGTGATTTATATCAGTTTCCTTAATAGGCCTATCCGTTTTACTATTTGAGTCGGAAATTCACACTCGTAGGATGTTTCATTGTAATTCTCTGACTAGCTTTTATTAACTCAGGAATTTACGTAGTCTGAAAAAAGAAATAAAAAGAATATAACATTATTATTATATTGTCAACGGAGGTCCATTTGGGGTAGGCAAACACCTCTATCCTTACAAACCCGACGCGTTTCGTTTACAGCCATCACTGTATGTATAACACCCACGTACCTACGAATAAATACAATATTCTTAGTTGTTATTACATAATGGTAATAACAGTGGCCAACGAACAGTCGTCTAGATTACAAATAGCTTTATAATAGCTCGGTTGTTCGTAACAAACATGTTTGAAATAGGCGTACGGAATTATAAAAAAATGTTTTTATGGCGGTTAATGTCTTAACATTATATCGCAGGTTACTATCAAACACATTCATTGAATAAGTAAAGAATAATACGGCTATGTGGCAATATGGTATGTAACCAAGCGAGAAAAACTTTCCAATCATTAAATGTATGCCAGAATATTGAATACATTTTATGAATATTGCTAAAATTTGCAACTTCATAAGCATCGCAAAATGATATTACTATTTTGCAATTATACTTTTGAAACCAAAAATAATAATAATAATACGGTTTTAAAAAAGTAATATAAACCTTCAACGTGTAATCGTATACGATTTACGTCTAAGCGAGTTATTTCTGAAAGCAAATTTCTGATTCAACGTATATATATTTCGAAACTATTGTTTCGAGTAAGTATTATATTATAGTTAAAAAAATAGAGTCAATTTAAACGGTTTCTCTGCATATCGCCTATTTATAAAGTGATTGCGGTAAAGGAATAATATTAGCGGAAAACATATTTTTGTTGAGATTTGTTCACGTAGTCATTGGCATAAGGTAAAAAATATCATTTTATATTGTTCCAGAAACAAGAAGGTTATCCTGCAGCAGCGCCGCCAGCGCCTGAATACGGCCCTCCGGCGTCTGCTCCGTCGTCAGAATACGGAGCTCCATCCGGCGGTAGTTCTTATTAACATGGAATGACATGATCCTGTTAACGAAGCCGTCCATCATCAATCGTTTTCACTAAAATCGAAGTATCCGAATCTAGCGTTTGTTACAGGTTTTTCTGCGTAATACCTGCCATAGACACTTTTTTTAAGTTAATGGTTGAATATTGCTGTTTGCAGATTGTGAAAAAAAAATGTTAACCTATTAGAATGCCGCAGTTATATAGAGCCTGTGATATTTCGAAAAGTTGCGAAGGTGGTAATATTTGTACAGACAGCGACGGAACGAAATGTTGAGATGGCGGACGGCAACGTTGGCTCAAAGCCAAACTGTACTGCATGTTTAATTTTATCTTGCATCAAATTGATGTGTTTTATTGTAAATAACTATATTATTTTTTATGATTAAACGTTTTATAGAAAAGTGACTTCTGTCTTTTCATATAAATACCTTCTTAAAATATTGTATTTTAAAACATAAACAATAGGAAAATGTACACTACATGCTTAGGTATTTTCTTCCGTTTCCATAATACATGAGCGATTTAGATAAATTTCAAATTTAAAATTTAATTCAATTCAAACAATTTAGATGTCATAATTCTGCTATAAAAGGTGATGCATCTTTCAAGCTATGTATGCCTCATAAAATACTTAGATGAACAACTGAAAGATTTGATCAAAATTATGTAAAAAACAAAAAAATATATAGATCTGTTAAATAACACATTTATCACTGAAAATAACAATATGACATAATGCGCATCCAACAAAAAGGTTAAACTAAGTGTCTAAAAGAAAAAAAAACGTAGAAATCTTTCAGAATTTCTTGTTAGTAATCTACAAGTCGTTGTTGAGCGTGAAGATATTGTTGTTGAGCTAAACAAAAATGTCACATTACATGAAATTCAGGTGGCCGCATATTTGCGTAATGTGCTAACTGATGTACTCATACGCGGCTAGGGCTGACTCTTACTTATGGTGCGCTAAAAGCGAAAACCTGTGAATCATATTTGGAATGATAATTTCAGTTAAGCAACACGCATACCCGCGCGACACCTTGCATAATAAATATTTACTTACATGATTCTCTAAATCTGCGTTCGTGTTCCTAAATCCACGGGTCGTGCAAAGTATTATTGGGTTTTTGTAACTGGAAATCCCCAGTAGTGGCACGGAGTCCGAATTTAAATAATAAATGCCTGGTGTATGGTGGTTGGATGTGATGAGCTGAAGATCGAGCTCAGTGGCGTGCCGTTGGAGAGGGCTATGTTCAGCAGTGGACGGGAGGAGGCTGATGATGATGAAGATGAAATTTTTTTTTTATAAAAATGTTTCCTCATGGATTTCTTTATTAAATGGAGCCGCTTAAAAATGTTCAATATCAAATAAAATTACAAGTGAAAATTAGTTTACCAATGGTCTATTAGTAATCGCCAAACGGTTCGTACTTCATTAATCTGATCGCTGGCAAACAAAGATCGATATGTGCGTTATCATATTATTCAATCAAATATGCGTTAGTAATGTTTGATATCGCTCCAAATGGATTGATTTGCGTATATTCTCTATATTACCCGTTCATTCAACGATTAGTCGATATGAGTGCTTAGTCGGGGATAATGGGTTCAACTCCCGTCCAGGACAAGTATTTGTGTGATGTGTATAAGCTTTGTTCTGTATTTCGATGTCCTTAAAAAAAATTAAAAAGGTGACGTGCCATTGGAGTGGAAAGTTTCGATACTAAGATAATGTTTTTCATTAAACTACATAAAATTATTGTTAATTTACGTTTACCTGCAATTTTTGAACTTTAACCTACATTAGTGTGTACCTACCTCATAATCTATATAATCAATAGATAGAAGAAAACTGTTCACGAACACGTCTAATTCTAATAATACTGTCTAAAGGAAATTTGTGCGTATATAACATTGTGGAAATTGCTAATGTATCTAGTTCAAGGTAAATTTTAATGGCTTATTAAGTCTATACTTAGCCCTATAGCGTATTTATGATAAATAAGTATAAAATATGGTCTCGTATGAGAAAAGTGTGAACACAATACGCCTGAACAAACTTCTACATGAAGATAAAGAAACACGGATCTAACCCGACGTATATTGGGCCATACATAATGTAAGACAATAATATGATGCTAAGTAGACTCAGCAGTTGACCGGAACACGCTGTTACAGAACCAGAACCGCCCGGTAGTCTCTGCAATGACGTAACGCGTCTAAGTTCATTCCTCAATCTACACATAATAATAAGTGTCTCACGGCACCATTATGCTCTAACACAGCAATTCAGCATTTTCACTTTCACGGGGGCATGAGTGAATAGCGTGCGGGTACTGACGGTGCTTCCGGGCGGTGCGAGCAAACCGCGTTTATGTTAATCCATTATTTCCTTCATATTCGGACACTCATTGTGTTATATTATATCAATTTGAAAAACTTTTATGGATAGATAGATAATTTTTTATTATGTCCACAGCATGTCCACATGAAAAGCATTACCGTCTAACAGACAAAATATGTAATATATTCAATCATATATCATGTTTTGTTTTCCATACAGTATGGTAGATCGCATTTGTGGTCACTGATTGATTTATTATTTTAATTGATTTATAAAATAGCACTAGGCAGAAAATCATTCATTATCCGTTATATTGATAGTCAGGTAATTTTAAAACTATTTTGTTTGAACTTTTTTTTTTATAGGATTTGTTGTTGAATGTCAATTAGGATAAAGGATAATCATTTAAAGGCATAACTTTAGGCATCCTAAATAGGATATTTACCGTCTATGATTCTCTTTCCTAACTTCTTGATGATTTCATTTTATGTCAACTAGGATGCTTACTTATTGATTTTTATAAATATAGTACTTACCTACATATTTTAATAATGGTCATTTATTGTCAGGTATGAACAATTTTGTAAGAAATTACTTCTATTATATTGCATGTTTTATTATTAATTTTATTTATACGTATAGGTAAGTTACGTTACTCTAGATTCTCAGTGGATCGTCAGTCGGCAACTCATCTATTTTAAGAGCACGCTGTAACGCGTCTCGCCGCGAGTAGTTTCTGGTGTTTTCCTAATTGAAACACTCGTTCATAAGGGGCGAAATATTAAAATTATGGATCTAAACATCGCAGCAGAAACAAAAATCGATACGGAACCGTGCGTAGTCGCGTGGGACAAGCGACTTTTTATCGGCACAGATTCTGGAACTATAGTTGTGAGTATTATATACGTTTTGATTGATGTGTGTAACGCCGACACCTGTGTACGCTGTGTAAATTAAAGAACAATTTACAGCTGTAACACTTGGTAACGGTTAAATGTTAAATAACTCTGTCTGATCCACACTTTGTAAATAGCAAACATTTGTTTTCTTTCCTTTAAACGTACGGTGTAACTACTTATAAATATTAATAAAGAAAAGTGGAGATTTGCACAAGAAACACAATATAACGTCTATCGATTAGAGTTTAAGTAATGCAATTAATTAATATATTTTTTTACTTTTCAAAAGACTTTTGACGAGAAACTGTCGCCGGGTCCAACCTGGGCAGCACATGCAGTACAACTGTTTGCGATAGCGGCAGGCGAAGGCAACGTGTATTCTTCGTCCAATGATGGTGGTATAAGGGTTTGGACAGCAAACGGTGAAAAGGTCGCCGAATTTCCGGCTACTGGAGCTGACATTGGTGCGATACAGGTCTTCGGTAAACATGTATACGCTGGCGACGAAGATGGTAATGTAAGTACACGATTTAATCTTTGATGACGCATACATATAGTTTAACCCTTAGGCGTAGACCAAGAGTAAGGATTTTCACCTGCTACGGACCTAAGAGACTGCTTTCGTCTCTTCTGTTCCTTACATCTCTTCTACTCTTCTATTCATTAAAATCGTTACACATGTTCGCCTGTAAAGGGAACTTTTGATACGTCCTTATTTTTGGATGTGTTAGCAGTCGTGCTTGCAACCACTGGACCAATGAGGCAATCAAAGGCAATACTTAGATGCTATTATACCGTTTGTATAAATATAGCCGTAGCGTCAACTTTCAGGTTTTAATATACGAAAACAACAAAGAGAAGGCTAAATACCAACTTCTGGAAGAAATCAAAGATATCGGAGTCAGTGTACCGTTCATGTTTACAGCGCGGGATTTGTACGTCACGGCAACAGAAATAACACCTGGTGAGTGGCAAAATGGGATGAATTTGTTTCTGCCTATCATCATCGTCAAACCTGTACTTCTCCGAAAGGGTAGGCAGAGTAGAGTAAGTAGTGTAACTTTTCACTAGTAATGTTAGCCGTCCCAGGGTATAGGGGGCCAGCCTATTACCATACACCAGGTACAAGTACAGCCACCGAGCTAATACTGACAATTTCATGTTCGAAAATCGTTCTTAAATCCCTCTTTGCAAAATCATGGTAACCTTTACCGAATTTGCATTGACTTTGCAGCCGAGTGACCACTGACGCACCCATGTTTCGCAATGAGCGGGTCGCTTGACAGAATACGATGCTCGAAGCAATCCAAAGTATACCAAACTTGAAGTACTTATGGCTCCACTCCGTTTTGTGCAAGGGAACCTATATTTAACCTTTATTCATAATATATACATAAACATACTAGCTGACCCGGCAAACGTTGCTTATCTATATAAGTCCATGGGACGTAAACGAAACTGGGTTAAAGGTGGGAGTGTACCACAATCCTCTGTCTACCTCTTCGGAGATTACAGGCGTGCCGTTACGTATATTTGGATAGGGTTTATGACTGAAAGGAACAAGGAGCCCTGTAGACAGTGACGGTTTATAAAAATAAAATGATAAATACCTATGTACATATAAAGCGGCGCTGCTACGAACGATATGTAAACAATAATGATGGACAAATATGTGCAGGGAGTGAGAGAAAGCTCATTGTGTAAGAGAAGGGAAGACCGACTTTTTTCTCATCCTTACTACGTGCTGTTTGCTGGATGAGAAGTGACACCTGTACATGGCTGGCGGGAATAACTGATCGATTGATAATTCATTAGATATTGACCATTGAGAGACGAAGTGTCAAATTTAAAGTTGCAATATCGACTGTACAGCAATACTTATATGGCTATTAAAAAATGGGGGTTAGTGGTAGAAGGATGAAAATTAAAGGTTATATGTATTTTTAATTCCAAATCATAAAAATAGAAAGTTTTGTCCAAAAAACCACCCTTATCACTTAGGGGTATGAAAAATAGATTACGATCTACTCTCAGAGCTACCGAATATACATATAAAATTTCATAAACATCGGTTCAGCCGTTTCGGAGGAGTAAGCCAACTAACAATGTGACACGAGAATTTTATATAGATGTAGTCACAACTCAATATGAGATCATCATCGTCACATCACGCTCTGCCGTACCATTGCTTGACATAGGTCTTTTCCAGTTTGCCACAAAACTGAGTGCTCTGTTGATCTCATCCAGTCGATAATATAAAATAAAATACTAAAATTCTTAACGTAATCACGCCTGTAATCCCCGAAGAGATAGACAGAGTGTAACACACTCCCGACTAAAATGCTTACGTAAGATAAAAAATTAATATTCTTCTACAAGTTTTTAATTTCAGATCTGTTTTTTATTATTTTCGTAGAGGAATCCAGAACGCGGTTTACAACACGTCACGTGATGGAAGGACGCGCGCCTCTACGGGTAGACGGGTCTCATCTGCTCGTTATTGCGCGCGGGGGGAACAGCTTGCAGCTGCACGAGATATCATTAGAGAATACTTTTCGAAAGCTTCATGAAGTTAAGGTGAGCTGACAATGAAGATGAAAATGTTTCAATTTATCCTTCTCTAATTTTTTAAAGTATAATTTTATTCATTAATTAGCTCTACAGTACAATAAGTATCATGTGTTAATTTAATTTTAAGCTTGGTAATGGTTGTTCAGTTATGTTTATGCTTTATTATTATATTCCCAGGCCAGATACTTTAAGTACATAAAAAATAATGTAACCCGTTAATTGAAGAGTGCGATTAAAAACTTATTTTTTGCGGGTGAGATATTAGACCTATTTAAATGTTTTTATAGTTTATATTTTATATAGACCAACATAAGATAATTAATCAAACTTAGAGTAGTGGTTGTAAATACATATACGGCGTATAACATTCGCGTGCACGATGATAAATATGTGTCAAACAACTGTCATGGAAGTTGTCACTTGGGACAAGGGTTGTCACTTCTAGGAGAGCACATCAATTTCAGTTACGCAGAGGGAATCCGGTCTACTCGGGAAGATATACGTGGGGAAGGAGCTGTACTAGTTCCGCCTCTCTCTTGCACACACTACGTACTTGTGTTCAATAATATTTTCTTCTATGACCGTCTTTCTACTTATTTTATCACCATAGACAACTAGGCAATTACAAACGATTATAATTGCGTCTGTACATCTGCTACTAAAATGAATACAGGCGTCAGTGTGTAACCTATGTACATATTATTATGTATATGTAGCCTAACGTACCGCTTGTATTATCCCAGAGAGATAGACAGAGGAGAATAGTGTAACGTGGATTATTTAGGTATCTTTATAATAAATAGTTCTATGATTAGGACAATTATTATAAAATTTATTAAATTGTTAGAGGCCACATAGCTCGAGTGACCGACAACCGATGGGGAAGAAAGGTCATCGAGTGGCGACCATGTCTTGGTAAAAGGAGCGTAAGTCGCCCTTTTACCAGATGGTTTGACGATCCGAAGATGACAGCGGGAAGCTACTGGATTCGGAAGGTCCAGGACCGGATGTAGTGGCGCCGATTAGGGGAGGTCTATGTCCAGCAGTGGACATCAAGAGGCTGACGATGATGATGATGATTAATAAACTATTTATTATTGTTTCCATAATACAGGTCAGCGACATGATAGTAACAAGCCTATCTGCAAATAACAATTGTGCATGGACAGGCGCCTGGGACGGCTATGTACGGAGATGGAAGATATCAAATAATAAATTGGAAGCTGCAGGAGAGATAAACCTGGGCTGCTGTATAAATGCGATTGTGGCGCCATCTGCTAACGAGGCATTTGTCTTATTGACAGGCGGTCGAATAGTTTTACTCAAAGTTGCTTAACATTGACAGTTCATATAAAAGTGATTTCAAATGTTTATTTTTATACACCTTAATGTTTTATTAGTTTAAAAAAATGATAGTGGTATTGGTATACTCCCTAGATTTCGTTACAGAAGTACCTATTAATGTCAATAATGCTATTTGATTTATAGAGTGATCACACAAATTTCAGAATTGACTCCAATATACGTCATGTTATTAAATAAATAGACTTTCAACTTTTTAGCTGCACTTTCAGTCACCAATATTTTTACAGTATGATAAATTGTTAGTATTTATTTACTAAAGTATATTTTGCATAGAGGTTTATATATAGAGTAGGGAAGACATAGGACTCCTCGTAAGCGGCAATATCCGACGGTTAGAAAGCGAGAAACGATCGCGATAATCTATCTCGTATCCTATCTCGCTACTGACGTATGCGCAGAAAAAGAACCGCCTGTTTGTCAAATAATGAACTCAAGCTAGTGCTACCCGTACGTGCGTGGGTAGAAAGGGAGAGAGATAGGGAGCCTAATTTGCTCTCTTTTTTTCCTATGGACACGTGTTATGCTGGCTCCCCTACTCTACATATAATTATTCTATTTTATTTTGCTTACATAATTATATTTACGAGGACAAAAGTTTCTCCAACAAGGCGAATGTTTGTATAAATGTGCTGTTTAAGTGTACCAACACTCCCATGGTGCACTAATTACATTACATCCCACAATGAAATAAGTGGTGAGCCTATTGCTGTACACAGGGCACAAATCCAGTGCTATAAGACACTTCCCCAAATCCTAAAAATTTGTAATTCTAAATTTAATATGCATTTAAATCTAAAATTACACTTTCCCCTGCACATACGTAATTTTACTATTAGTTCAGTAATTACAAAGTGTGACTACTGCCTTAAAGGTGCTGGGTTTGAATCCAGTCAGGTACTACCAGATTATCTAGTAATAGCTCTAAATGTGGATCTGTGCATGGGGTTTTGTCAATAGGCTCATAGCCTATTCCAATGTGGGACATAAACATAAATGGTAAAATGTGGTAGTGTACTGCACTCCTCAATTCAATTCAAGTCATTTATTCAAAATTGGTTCAATAGAACACTTTTTGCACGTCAAAATGAAACTACCATCGCTTCGGAAGATACCTCGCTATGGAGAAGAAGCGGCGAAAGAAACTCCATAGGTGTGCATAAGCATCTTTTAAAATAAGTACCTACATGGTATATTATACTATGAGTTATTTATTGTGGAGCTGGAGTTGCATCACACCAAGCATATTTATTATTTAAGTAATCATTTACCTTATGATAAGCCTTTTTACAAAGGTTAGTTTTTATAATCTTCTAGGATTTATATAGGATTTATCTTCCTACCCTCTTGGGGATGACAGCTGTGATATTACATTCATTTATTTCCAAAACATGGAATACTGAAAATTCAGTACATACATAGAAAATCAATTTAATAAGCAATAAATAGTTAATAAATGACCTATTCAGAAAGGAACTGATGATGAATAAAAAATACAGGCAATAAAAGCTTTAAGAAAATGGTGTCATACCAAATATCTTGCAGATTGCCAGTACTAATGTGCTCATAATACATTCTGTATTAAAAAACCATAACTGATTTACTCTCAATAATTTTATATGGCAATTATCAGAAAGATCACTGATTTTGTGACAGTAAAAAGGATTAAATTATACACCAATTTCATAATAAACAGTTTTTACTTCAGGTTTAGAGAATACACTGTTCAAGTTTTGAAAACTCTGAATGGTTAATATTATATATTATTTGAACATAGCGTAACAACCAATAGCTACATCAACAATAGACCTTGGTAATTATAATTTATTAATCTACATGTACATAAGTAATAACTATTGAAAACAGTGCATTAAATGAAAATTTCAACACCATCAAGTTCTTCTTCGGAGGGGAGTTTGACTGTTTTTGGATCTACATAGTTCGGATCAATTGGTGGCAGTCCTGCATTTTCACGTCTTCGTAATTCTAAAAAGGCTTCTCGCTGGGTCCAATCCATCATATGTACGTCTGGTGCGTAGGCCCAGGCGAACCCTCCGAAAACTATGCATAATGATACCGAAAAGAAAAATGATGCATGATGCATGTTTGTGTCCTCCTCCTTACTCTGGTAATCGAAACCATAGCTCACCCAGTTCTTGTCCTCAGTGGAACTAGTAGAATCGACGCTAGTAGTAGCCGTGTCGCTATTTTTCTTAGATGTCGATATAGAACGATTTATTTTATTGAAGTGATTCCAAACACATCTCTGAACAACAGGCATATGACGAAGTTTTATCAAAGCAGCCATGGTTCATGCCAAGGACAGCCTTCTTTATAACCCCTTTACAAGAAAACCAGCAAAATACAATTCAATTTCAGACCTGAATGAAAAGAATTATGAAACCATTCTACAGATAAATTATTCCGATTTCACACTTGTCATTTACTAGTGTTCACAGACAATATATTATTACTATTATTATTCTCAATATAATATATTATTATTATAGACAATAAATTATTATTATCACCCTAAAATGGTGCTCTTCCTAATGCGATTTTTCAGATTTTATGAAAAAATATTAGGTCTCTAAGCTAGATAGCTGAAAGATAAACTGCCATGTATTAATTTATAGAATTATGACAGTATGAACCAAAACTTAAAAATAAAATGTTTGTTTGGGGAAAATGCTACAATTAATGTGTAACTTATGGGTACCTATCTTTTCGAGGACCGGCAGTATTTAAATAGTAATAAATAATAGTTTGAAAAAACTAAAAAACACGCTTTTATTGCTAATCAAACTAAAATCTAGAAAATAATTTTAAAGACAAAGAGTTCAGTATGACAGTAGTCGAAGATCAAACAATCAATCATAATAAATCGCC
>DWME01004769.1:0-15854 GCA_018244795.1 Parelbella ahira ahira | reverse complement strand
AATTTTTACTGCCTTGTTGGTCGAGTGGTTGCAAGCGCGACTGCCGATCGGGAGGTCCTGGATTGAAGTCCCGGGTCGGGTGCTATTAGATTTTTCTAATTTAGATTTTCTAATAGTAACTCGGAGTCTGATTGAAATGGACACAGTTTGGCGAAATGACACATAAATTTAATTTTCATAGAATAACAGGGTTATAGAAAGAAAAAAGGGTAGATAGAAAAAAGTAAGCTGTTAATGAAACTTGCACGGTTGCTAAAAAATCGTTAAGAAATAGTATTTTTGAGAATAGTATTTTTAATGTTGACATGTCCGTGCATCGGATTATGGTACGCAGCACTCGAAATCATGATACACTATGGGCTTAATATTTCACATTAAAATATTACAAATATCGAATAGTGAAACGATATAAAGGACAACTATAACAATGTTGGTGACGGCAATGGACAAGACAATGATAATAGTCATTATGATGATGATTATGATGATAGTGACCATGATGATAGTGACCATGATGATAGTGACCATGACGATAGTGGTGGTACCAATAGTGATTACGATGATAGTGAACATGTTGTTTATGCGGCGGTATAACATAATAAAGTAACACAATGTGTCATTATTAGTGTGTAAGCTGAAATTACGTGAACTGTTACTGTTAATAATTTTAGTCGACAATCTACTGTAACGTAAATACGAGGAAATCCGATCAGTCTGCGAAACGAAACTGCCGCAAGCAGGAACACCGTTATTAAGTAACGCATTACTTGACGAAATTGTTTCGAGTAGACTAGAAAATTATAAGCAAAGTAAGCAAGACACAGATTACGTCTTTGTCTCTTCCAACATCGGAGATCGTTTTAGTAGCTTACTGAAACTTCTTAGAAGATTATTTTTTGAGGTTAGCAATTTTTAAAACCGCTTTTCTACTCTTTTAGCGCATCTACCTGCGAATTTAGATTGAATGGAGTATTTTCGTTACTTAATAATTATTTCGCATTTAATCCGACATTTACTCTTACGTATTGAATATACTAGAAATAACATTACCGTAAATTCTATGACGCGTTTAAACTTCTTAGCAATGAATTGTGCATGTGATTTGTGCAGAGTGGATTGTATGGATTTAATTCTAACCAACCTCTTTTGGTATCTGAGGTTCAAAATTTGACTTGTACCTATCACAAACAAAAACTATTCGCGCGTTTTAAAGATTAATGTCTTTATCTTTAACTACATCCGTGAAGAAAAACATCGTAATTACAAGTATACGTCTCAGAGTTGTCCAAAATATTTTATAAGGTACCTATATTAAGTGTAGTTTTAACCCATCTCATTCAGCGAGAAGGAGACCCCTGTCTAATAGTGGAACGACAAAAGGGTAGCTGATGATAAATATAACCCCTTAACTACCAAGGTCTATTTCTTACGGATGAACAAAGGGTTTCTTGATGTCCGCAACTCCCGCAGCATTTGTTCATAACGTGAGATGGTAACGACTATGGAACAATTTACCCATGAATACCCCATTTACTAAAACAAGTGCTGCACTTAAGGGACAAGCCTAACTATTTTATTGAGCCTCCTGATTTTTATTACGCTCTGCATCTATCTTATTTTCTGTTTTTCTACCCACATTTGATCAATCGTCTTCACCTATATTGTTAACCATTTATTTTATTACTGTCATTTACTCTACTTCTTTTTCCTTTTACCTGTGATCGTTTTACTAATTCATTTAAACTCAATTTTATATATTCTATATCTCCTAGGTTATTTAATTATTTACGTTGTTCTTTTTCTTATTTTGCAACGTTTTGTATACATACAATACAATCTTTGTTGGACATAGTCCATTTTAGGACCTTGTATTGGTTACCTGGAAGGAATAACTTCTTGATCGACCTTAGTTTTTTATCCTGGTCTTTTATTATTAGCTACTTATTATATCTAATTTGTTACTGTTTATTGATAGTCTAGATCGAGTTTATGGATTGCCAAAAATTCCAGAACCAAGGATATTCCGTTTTAAATACTAAAGTAAATACTCCTATCATTAACAACCAAAGAAACTGAATTATATTCAGATGGCTCTCATGACGTTCGTACGGATAGCCGATACATGTATGTATCATAATCATATTAAGTGATTAAGACAGGGTTTAAAAGTTAATAACCCTTTGATCCGCACAAGATGTCTTTCCCTTAATCTCGTAATCACACAACATTTGCACAAAACTGTCTCAGCTCACGCACACACATAGCCAGTGTTATAAATTTTGATAGGATTCGGTTTTAGTGATTAAGCAACGCTAGCATGTAAGTATGACATACGACGGACCGAGCGATGGCTGCTTTTGTCTAAAAGCTTAGGGCGTGTCGAATAACTCACAACTAAGTCAGTATGAATCTGATAAATTTTCATAATATCACATCTAGCGACATTACATTGCACCATATACTAATCAAGTATTAAAAATATTAGTATTATCTAAAAAGCTGTGCAATTTTATTATTAGACTGAGTCATTGGTCGACTGGTCGCAACAGCAACTGCTGCTCGAATGGTCATAGGTTTGATCACCGGATCAGGTACTTTTGGGTACTTCTAACTTGAAATTCTAAATTCTAATAGTACGTCGGATTCCAAATAATTTTCGTAAAATCGCCAGCTAGAATGACAATCTCACGGTTGAAACGACTAGATTGATATCGACCGCTTAAACTTACAAACAATATGAGCTAAGACAGATTCCAAATGATTATATCCACGTAAATTACGTAACATGCCGGTTACATCGGAAAATTACGTCACATAAGGTAAGAATTCACGTTCGCATATCTTAAGAGCTGTCTTAATCACAATTGCATGACGTAAATGAAAGGGGTTTCAT
The DNA here is from genome assembly GCA_018244795.1 of Parelbella ahira ahira. Classification (NCBI taxonomy): domain Eukaryota; kingdom Metazoa; phylum Arthropoda; class Insecta; order Lepidoptera; family Hesperiidae; genus Parelbella; species Parelbella ahira. The sequence goes on along the minus strand of DWME01004769.1, from coordinate 12,961 downwards.
ATCAAATGTAACACAAAATCATAAATCGCTCGTTCATTAACTTTAAGATTTGTATTTAACGCATATAAGTATGTAGTTAGTTACCAAATCCAGTTTTATAAATTCTAAAATGTAAATTAATTTCACTACCAACTGAACTTTATCTACATAAAAATTTTCTTAACTCTTAATCAGCCTTGAAGATTTTTTTTAATGCAGTGAAGTAACCACTAAATTTACATTGGAAAGTTAAGAAATAAAAATTCCACTAAACCGAATTTGAAAACATGCCGCACAAGAAAAGAAAAACATTTCCTTTTCACAGTACACGTGTGTACATGTATCGAGCGCTCCACAGCCGAGCGGTATTGGCCCCTTTCAACACTGAATTGAATGAGGCGCCGTTGACGCAAGCTATCAGCTTACAGCCAAACGTACTATAGATAAAAATATCCGTCTACCTACATTACAGAACTGTATTGATAATTCAAATTAAATATGCATTTGTTATGCTTAAGTAAAAAATGACTTATTGTATTTTTTGTACGGGGTAGACAGAGAACACCAAATGCTAAATATATCTTTCCATTTCTTATACCTACCTATGTTATATTTTTACACATGCATAATGAACGTTGAATCACGTTGATGCAAAATAAAGATTTTTTTCCGACTACACGAACCATGGGAGAAAAACTTAATAATTTTTGGTTTTAAATGTCTATAGTAATTCACGCAAACGAGCAAAATCCCAATGGAATTTAAAAATCAAATTTGTTCTAATGACGTTCATGAGTTATTTGAGCTATATGAAACTCAGAAGTGACTTTTTCATTGGATGATTTTCATGTGAACTCAATGATTTAATACAACGACCTTCCTGTATTGATTAATTATAGATGTCGTACTTTCTACCTGTACCTTGAATCACGACATCCATATTTTCACATTTCTCTTCAAACTCTTGCGTTTGGATAATTGGAGCGTAAGTAATCCCATGCATATAAAATATCTAGCATCGTAAAATATTCATTTCTTTATCTCTTTGCCAAAGATTCATACTCCAATGCATTGGAACGAGGCCAAACGAGCGATAATAATAAATCGTTCAAAAACTTCGCAAAACCCGATAGGTACAAATCTGATTAATTTATTGATCGTGTACAAATTAAAGTCGATCGCAATTAGCGAAATGTAATTAGTCTAACGTTACAAATGTTCAATTTGAAATTTGTACTTTCGTTGCGTAATTTGATTAGCGATTAGATTGCAAAATTCGTTCCCAATTTCCGGTTATTATGACTTCGTGTGACCCTGTTTTTGTATTAATGATCCTTTTTATCGCTTATGACATTTGATCTCTTGTTGAAATATATTAATGCGAATAAAAAACTTATCTTTTACATATGGTCTTCCTGGATTAATGAAAATTAAAGTGTCAGAAATGAAAATGAATACAAACCTTTCCTAAAATTTTGCCGCTTCTTACTTTGTTCCGCTTACAACGGACTCGTAAAAAACTTACTTAAAATAGTACTGCGCATAATATTTTATATTTTTTTTCTAGGTACGTGTTAGTACTACGAATAATAATAATAATAATAATAATAATAATAAATTTATTGCCATAATGATAAATAAAACAGTATTTACAGTATATTTGAAACATACATAATTATGTACTCGTATATGGCAATAGGAGAGGTCTCAGCCTCTGCTGACACGAGACTGTAATCCAGTGCAGCGCTGCTTTTCAGCCTCCCCCTATCGCTTAGGTCTACTGCGAAAATAGTATAATCTTACGTAAGGATGTAATGCCACGTTACTGACTGTGGCTCTCACAACGCTGGGCATCGCTTTTTACTTCAAAAAAAATCTGTAACATTCATTGCAGTACTCATTAACTACTTATAACCATTTAGCAAATGAAAACATTTTTACCATACCATCACGCCAGCTTCCGTAAGGGGTAGGCAGGGAGCACCGAGTGCCAAGTATCTCCGTCATTACGTACTTGACCTGCTCCTTTTACATTCATCAATTTCTTGATACACTAACGCCGATTTCGAATTATATATGAAGGGGAATTAAAAAAAAAACTTCATATAACTATATCTCAACATGCTTATAAGAAATGTAATGAGATTGTGTCCTTGTTCTTAACAAGCTGATCTTAAACAAATGTATATCTATAAACACGCTTTAAATCTTGTACAACTAGATTCCATTGCAGGTGGGCTATGATATTCAAGGTGGTCGGCCGAACACTTAACATCTCCTAATGGGTATATTAAGCTGTTTGCAATCCTTAGGCAGCCAATACACTAGCAGATGTTAAATCTGTAATGGATTTCGCAATAAACGCAATGTGTCTCGGAGTATAGTCTCGAATATTACTCTCGAGGTCCAAACGGCCGTTCAGATCTTTTCCGTGTTTTACGAACAGCTTGATTTTGTAATTTAATGTATATATGCGATTTAATTGGTTTTTTTACATTGTAACCCTGTTGACATTGTACAATACCATAGGTACACTCATAAATGTCTTCACGCCAGGTCCTTTACAGTTTAGCCAGAGGTTCTTCTTAATCGCTTGCGGGTTTCGGAGACTTCCAATAACCCCATCAATCAGAACTCTGACTGATGTACCTGACTTTTGACATCGTCTAAAGTTTCATTTAATTTGGTAAAATAATTGTGCCCGGTGTATGGCAACAGACTCACCAGCTATTCCATGGGACTTAAACGTAACTAGTGGAACGTGGGACTGTACTACACTCCTCTACCTACCCCTTCGGGGCTTACAGGCGTGATGTTACGTCTTTTTAGAGAAATAATAGCTGTAGCTCTTGTTACCATCTAAATAGAAGAACTTTTTTTGTTAAAATTATGCTTAAAGTAAATAAACAAAAAAATCACTGAGAGACTGATCGAGCTATTAACAAAACTGTAAAAAAGAAACAAACAAACAAAATCAAGACAGACTTTTTTGCTTACGAATTAGCATGTCTCAAATCCTACTGTGAACGCTCAAAAGAGTAATAAAACTCAGCTCTCAAAGTCTCTGGAGGTTCTTTTTAAGTCAGAATTTATTTGAGCGAAAATCGCCAAGAACCCTCCAAGAATCCGCTTTTTCCGCTTCAAGAATGATCCTTGCCGAGCAAGAGCCGCGCTGAAATTCACGGCCGAGTTGGCTTAATCCACTCTCGAACAACGGAACCCTTGCCGATCTTTGAGGAGGATATCTCGTACATCAAATTATCAACAGGCATTATGAAGTAAAAAGGCTGTCTTGCTTGAATCTGGAGTTTCGAAATGGATCTACTTGGAAATAACGTAACTTAATGAAATAAAATATAAATAATGACCGTACATTGAGATACCTCACACTTAATTGTCTGATCGCAAGTGACACTATCTGTCGTATTGTAGTAACTAGGCAGCTGATAAAGTTGACGTATAAATTTAAAATACATACATAAACAAATTTACACCTAAACTCCGAACTCGTGCTTGTCATGTAAATATTTGTCCTGGACTGAAATCAAACTCGCTAACCCCGAGTCAGAAGGTAAGTTAGAAAACCACAAGAGCAACAGGCGAATTGAAATGCAAATTGAAGAGGTATCGAAGCACTTTATAAGAATTGTATTATTTTCTGATTCCGTTGTCACGTCAACTGAAGGTAAAAAGGCAGAGCTAAGGCAGATTCAAGCGTAAAATAGGGTACGGGTGGTTTACTAACTATAAACTAACTATATAACTAACCATATAACTAACTATATAACTAACCATATAACTAACTATATAACTAACCATATAACTAACTATATAACCTACTATATAGCTAACTTATATCGAACCATATAACTAACTATATAACCTACTATATAACTAACTATAATCGATTATTCTGTTTTCCCGTAAACATTCCATTATTGTTCTAATAAAACACAGAGCTCAAAGATTACTTTAAAAAGCTAACTGAAACCATTAATTGACTAATTAATTAATTATTTCAAAATACGTCACTTTACATCGTTATTTTCTGTTATTTTCGACAATAAATGATTAATTTTTTTATTAAGACAGTTGTGTCACAATAATTAAAAAAGTGATTAAACGAAACCTTATCGAGGCTCAATATTTTTGATGCATTGCCGTATCACCAAGTAACGAATTTAAAACCACCTCGATGACTTCAGTTTCCTTTTTGCAGCTGGATATGAATTATCCATAATTTATTAATTATGCAAAGCAATTTGTTTTTTTTTTTGGATCTGCACGTGTGATATCTGGCTGGTTATTAAACGCGTAATATATTTATGGTAATTGAACAATTATCGCCCGTTTCCACATATCATATACACCTTTGTCATTTCTTTACCAATATGACGTTTATTTCGAGTGTCCGGTACCTATGAAATTATTGTAAAATCTTTAGTTCCCTTATTTGCTTGTGCGAATTTATTTATTCATAAAAAGTACCTAACGACTCTGTAACAGCTACGAGCGGCCTATTGTGAAAGACATCGAAGAGGACTGTATGAATAGGACTGTCAATATCAGTCAGTATCAGCTGTTGGTAAAATTAATGTTGTGTGGTAAAGGAACTGTAGGAATTGGTATTGCATTTGTTGAAGTAGACCTGGCAGTGTACATTACTGTGACTGCAGTTACTTTTAGTATGTGTCCTATACGAAGTATGAAGTCCTAGTCAGCCGGGAACAGATTCAGATTCGGGAAGAAAACAGAATTCAGAAACGGGATTCAGAGAACTAAGACGGTCGCTTCCGGTGTATGTAAGTAAATAACTGTCTGAGTAAATTATTAATAAACTCCGACAGACACGGATAGGTAAAATAGGACCGGAAGAAATGGTGCAGATTAAGGGAGGCTAATCCGTCATATCCAGCAGGAGACACCTAAATGCTCACAGAATCCCAGTCCCATCGCCATCCCTTGTCACTCCCTGACTGTAAATATAGGCTGCCAATCGGCTCTGTACCTATTTTAATGTATGCATGCAGAAACGTTTGTCACGAGCATAGCTAGTCAAAATCATTGGTCTCTGCTTATCCCTTTTGGAAGAGCGTGACAGTATTTATACGTCTGTACGTTACACAATAATATGGGCAATACCATGACGGCGATAACAAGAAATAGGTATTTCCTGAAATGTATAGGTTGAAATATCTTTTTTACCCAATGCGATATTTCATAATAATGTGTATGGTAGATATATCGTTCTGTCTCCGTGTATTCCAAACACGTTCTTATCTGTTAACAGTTTAAGGTAAGGACAAGACGCGCGGTAATTAACAAATAAATTAACGTCACAATTGTCAAGGTGTCACCAGATGGATATATATGTGGTACTATCCTTGTAAGTTTTGATAGTGTTTCGTAATATCACTAAAATTAATGAATGCCAGTCCAATATCCTGTTCCAGTCGAGCAAGTCTTCCGGCACCCAGCAGCACTGCCGTAGCGTGAACAGTGTCGCAAGAACTGTTATTATTCTTGCGACACAGTTGAAGACTTGATAACGGGAGAGCGAGAAGAATTTAAAACCGGTGTATGAACAGAGCTATGAAAGTAAAAGTAGCACGTCAGGTCGGTAATGACAGAAATATTCAGCAGACGGTGTTCTCTGCCTACCCCGTAAGGAATCTGGGGTGACGATATAATAATAGATTTAATATAATCGCTGTATTTCCTCAAAGTAGTACACTCCCATATTTCACCAGGTCCACCCACGTCTACACGTCCCACCACGGAACAGGGGGTGAGAATAATTATAACAACGCATTCCTTACGACAATATACTTTTATTGTTAAACGAACACAATAAAATACTTAGCCTCATAACATGCGAGGTCGCGTGTTTTATTTATTTTTATTTATTTTAACGTAGTCGACCATCATTAATTTCCTCGCAATCCATTGCGAGTCCACCTTAAGCATTCCACACACAATTATGTACCAATATTTTCGACAGATGTTACTTTTAATTGGATGTTCTGCTAGCAGGTCAAATTGACGGTGTCAATCAGCTTTTTGCAAAAAACGAGAGGGAAATGCAAAAAGTACCCTAACTACCTGTATTATTAAGAATTATCAATATTCCGTGGCCTTAATTAACAGCGGTCTAAATGATTTTTTTCCGTCGCCATAGCGGCACGAACAATTAAAATAATGAATGTCCGGCGAGGGATAGGACAGTTAATATTTGGGTTTTGCCCCGTGTGACCATAAAAGTGTTGTAAAACTGTAGCCTAAAAACCTAAACAGCGCTCCGTTCGATAGACTTACGTAATTGCTGATCGTCAAGGACAAATTTGTACTACTCCTGGTAATATTACTGGTAATTAGGGATCGTTAAGGGTTGAAAGAATTGCGATCAACAAACCCGCAGCCCAACGTAGGCAAAATCTCAAGGAAAGGGACAGCCCTTTCCTTGAGCCCATCTAGCAATAGAATTAAGCTGATGATGATAATGATGAAGGCTGGAAAACGATCATGTTTATGTTCTCTTACAATCACCTTAGCTACTATCCTTTCTCCAGCATAACATGTTTTAATAACAAATTTTCATTATAGTTTTTCATCATTGGGCCCTAAAATTGGTAGGAAACGTGGCAAAAATCAAATTATTTGCAACAAATCATCATGCAATCCAATCATTAACATACGATACTAATACGTGTCAGAACTTCTTGATTATATAAAAACTTATATTATTCGTTCTCCATAATATCGGTTTCTTTAGTCATAGTGTTTTTTCTGTTTCAACTACATGTTGTCTATTCAATTATAAGTTAAAGCATTAATGAAAATAATGCCCGAAATAAACCAATTAAATGTTTTTTGTTATGTAATTTAAGTAAGATTATTTAATATAATTGCTTAATTATTTACAACGAACCCACAAACCAGGAAGCCGCGGTAGCCAATTACTAATGTTAATTTAGTTTAAATTATTATATACAAGCGATATTTGCAATGAAATATACATTTTGTTGGCGATATCCTTAATAAATAAAGACAAAATTAAACAAAGCGTGTTACACAATCACGCCTTTAAGATTATAGTCGTATACCTCATGTTAAAATAGGTAATTTAAATTCGGAATATATAATATAACACAGCTCGTTTTAGAGGTGTAATACCTACGAAGTTGGAACGTAATTAGGTACCTATATGAAGAATTGAAGATTACTATTGAATATAACTCGCTGTAGATAATGGTGATCGTAAACATCGTAAAGTAAGTAGCACGGCTGAGAGTTCTTCTTAATGTTTACTAACGTGCATAAATTCTGCAACTCGGACTGGGCCAGCGTGGCGAAATATAGCCGGACCATTCCTCATTCTGAGAGGAGATCCGTGTTCGACAGTAGAACAATAAAAGTATGAAAGTAAAGTTTACTTTGAAATATTCCAAAATTTGAACGAAGTTACAAAGCTGATATAATTTTATTAGGTATCAGTAAAAAAAATATAACATCACGCGTGTAATCCCGGTAGGGATAGGTAGTGCAATCCCACGTTTCATCAATTGTATTTACGTGCTACCATGAAGTAAACAGTGAGCTTATTGTAAATAGGCACAGCACAGATCCAAACTCCGCGCCATTAGTAGAAATTTCTACTATAAAATTGAAACTAGGAAAATCCAATAGTACCCGACCCATGAATAAAACCCAGGACTTCTCAATCAGCAATCCCGTTCTCAACCACTCAACACACAAAGTCTATTATTTATTATCATTATTACTTTTAACAATATCCTAAGACAATACATACATGTATTCCAAGTTAGGTAGCCGTATGGTAACAAGGCAGCTGATAAACAACGCATGTACATTTCTAAATTACTTTTAAGGCACATACGTTTATGGAATGACACTTAAGGTAACCAATATATCTTTATTATACGGTATAAAAATAAGCCAGTTACTTACTTTCTTTAAAGGGAAGACTTCACGCGGACCAGGCACATGTTTATTTTCGTTAGAAACCGACCCTGGTTCAGTGGGAAATGTGGGAGTGTAATACACTCCTCTGCCTACCTCTTCGTGAAGATATAGGTATGCTGTTACATTTTATTTAATGTCTATGTATACATCTGTACATAAGATGAATAAGAACTATAAACTCTGATCATCCCTCTTCACATAATTAACAGCTTTATCAACGCACCGGTAAGTTTCTGAACCCTTTACAATAAAACACGGTCAGCAAAATAATAATAAAATTGAATTCAAACACCGGCCAGGTGTCCGCCGGTACATCGCAAAAAATCTCTCAATAGACCTTTTCATTTAAAGTACATTGTCAGAACAATTTCTTTGCTGACCCTGTGATGTTGGGAATAACCCTTTTGTCGTATTCAGCATAGAAAAAACCCCTTTAAATGTATAGCAAGATGGTTTAGAATTACTTGTGCGAATCCAGAATCGTAATAGGCCAGTATTTAGCCAAATTTCGATGGTCCATTGTGGTCATGACCCTCCATAGTTTATTGTTTATTGACACAACCGTGCATACTATTAACGGTCGGACCGCGATTTACGCGTAAACAAAAGATACCCAGGTACACAGCTGCCAAATGATCGCTGATTTTTTTATCATTTGACTGTTTTACTTCGAACATATACCCACCTCCAATCGACATGGCAGAGTGACTACTGATAACTTTACTCGATTTTAGAAATATGTTTAGGATAAGAACTAACATAGCTAATAAGTCATATGATACTAACAAACAAGCGTCTTGGTTACTCGATACAAAATTATATTAAAATGTTCTTTGTTCTTACAATATATATTTGTTTTACGAATTTGTATTCTATACTTTGTATGATAAGAAAAGGTCGCGTAAAAAACGAGCACTAACGTAAAATATAGCTACAACAACTACACTTATATAGAAAATACAGGCGAAATGTTACGATAAGTAAGAAAAGCCATTTTTTTATTAAAAAAAAACGTAACATCATGTCTGTAATCCCCGAAAGCTTAGGTCGAGGAGCGTAGTACATTCCCACGTTTCACCAATTACGTTACGTGGAATAGGCGGTGAGCCTATTGCCATACACCGGGCGCAGGCCAGACTCCGAGTCGCTAGTAGAAATTCTAAATTAGAAACATCCAATAGTACTCGACCCGGAATTTGAACCCAGGCAGTCGCGCTCGCAACCACTCGACCAACGAGGCAGTGAAGTACACGGTAAAGACTACATTAGTAAAACATACATAAGAAATGTGGTACGAGTAGGTACACGCTTAGGAACTGTTTATCTCTTAGTGAGATCTTTTCAAGCAGACTCTGTAGTGGAAAATACATGAAGAGAATAATTAATTTAACGTACACTCATGTGGAATGTGAAAAATGAGCCTGATATTATAAAATAAATTATGAAGATGACTGTGTGTGTTTACATACAAATTACCCGTAGATATAATGAAGCAGGTATATTTTTTGTTATACAAAGAATCACGATGAAAAATTTGAAATACCTGTACATTGAAAAACAAATACCTTTGTATCAAAATATTATAATTAATTTTAACTTACATACTGCTTATTAATTCCAAATAATTCCATTAAAATAATACATACTGATATACGTGTAGGTACATCTACCTACACGACACACACGTCAATTCTTACAGTTTCAATGGAGAAAGTAAAATAATCAAGAATAGTTTAACATTTATTTGTCAAATACATTTATATCATGTGTATATATGAACACATACATATATTTAAATATAGATATATCTAAGTAAACGTTGTAATATTTGAAACAAGTTCAAAAATGTAATATGTAACTTGATTTCATTACAGAACTTAATCAAGTAATCACACAGGTAGTTATGCTTATTTCTAAGAAAACTAATTAACTTTTTGTTTCACAACGACAGTGAGCTGTCGTCTACCTACTTAATGTAGTTACCGCCTGCAAAATTCCTCGAATTCCTAAAAATATTCCCCAAATTTTCGCCCCGACATGCATCGATTTGTAGAAAATGTCATTAATAGCGTTAAGTCCACCCTTTCTAATAATATAAAAAAACAATTTGAACAAGTTATCGAACCATATTTCATAATAAATATTAAATCCCCGTCGTCGGCACGTTAAAATAACTTAAACAAACCATTCACAAAACTTTGAATGGGTCAGATTAAATATAATAAGTTTCATCGATAATACATTTTAATTAATTCATCAAAGTAGGTAGGTATACGCAATTCGAATAATATTGTCGTTTTAATTTAATTGAGTAGCTATGTTATTTTAAATTGAAATTTCATTAATAGTTATGTTATTTTAAATCGAAAATTCATTAATTACATCGTTCTTTAACTTCCGCGCATTTTTCTACGCGCTTAATGGACTAATTATAAATTAACACTTCTAAATTTTATGCAACGCTTAAATACTAGCTGTGATCATTAATTTGACAAAGCACTTTGGCTATTTGTTTTATAATAGTAATTTGGGTTCGATAGCCCACTTAGAAAATATCTATATAATGAATTAAGTTATGTAAATGGATTTACGTGGATCTAATATTGTCTTAGTGAGTTTATTCTTGCCCGCGACATATTACATGTATGTAGGTACATATATATGCCAATATGGACATAGGTACATATGTATTAAGCATCATAGTAACTATTGCAACAATTATATTCCATTATTTATTATTAATATCTCCCGTATTAATAACTATGATTAGGTATTTGAAATTAAAAATTAAAAAACTCAATCAATTTCAAATAGTGATGGGCAACGAAATAACATTTACTGAACAATTTTCGAATAGAGTATTTTCAACAAATGCAGTAAACTTTTAGTTTGTAATTCATACTTTAGTATAATATATTCTAAATAATGACTATTTTATTTCAACATGACTTCAGTAGTAAAGCACAAAAGTACCGATTATTATGATGATACCTACCTAAAATTATTAATTTATCTTGGTGTGACATGAGGTTTTAAGTTTTCGATTTTATAAATCTGCGCCATCTACAAGCAATAAGATGAACTTTTTCGGTATAATATCAAATCGCGCCATCTAGCTTGACTATGTAAAAAATGTTACCCCCATGATCAAATTGGAACAGTACATTTAAAAAGTCATAGATGGCCATATGTACACAGTGCCTAATTTCAGGTAAAATCTATTTTTATTTTCTTTACAACCACACGCATACTTTGCAAACAATGCTTTTATTCACCTAAGATTTATTTACAAATTTGTTAAAATTATATTTTCATCACACTCTGCGCATTAAGCATTTTCATTCTAGATAGAACAAAGTCATTTTCACGCGTTAACCCTTTAGCGCCCAAATAAAACGGATAACTTGCACCCGTAGATAGGTAAAAAATACCTGGCTTATTTGGATCGGTATTTAACCCTAAAATATTGGTCACTTGATGTTTTCTACCATAGCAATCCCTATTTCTCGCTTGTTGAACTGAATCACACTGAATCGCTACGAACGAATTAGGATTTTGCAGAGCAGATATCCAAATAGTGTACGTTCTTACATGGCTGCATAATGTGTTACAGAGTAACCAGTAAATGTCACCCGGCTGGTATTCGCCGCCATTGACATAAAAATTGACATGGCCCACGGGAGCTGCCATCCCGAACCCATCGACATTTGTATAAACGATCTGTACAAAGTCTGCGTCAGATTGATCTATCCTGTCTTCAGGGCCAAGGTGTCTAAAGCAAGGACCTGAAGGGTCCAGTGAAGTTAATCGTGCAACCTTAATGTCTGTTAGTTTCTTGTAGCTTTTGGCCACAAAGCTGCCCGTCTGTCCTCCCAAACTGAGCCCCACTATTTCAAGCTTCTTAGGGTCCAGACCTCTCTTTGTCAGCTCCATCAACATTTCTGCTGCATGCCATCCCACTGGCCTTGTAAATCTAACGGCTCTAAAATAGGTATACAAATCAATATTCTTAATTTAAAAAAAAATGTATATATTTTTTTAATATTCTTAATGAAGCAATTCTATAAATCATCTCTCTTTCATTTTTATTTTAGCCTCACCTACTAGTAAGAAACAAGAAAAGTAACTTAACAACATGATAAGATACTGTTATAATTAATTTCCGAGCAGACGTTACCTCAAAAAAGGCAACTTTTCAATTAAAAAATCATAGATAGAAATATACTGGAAACTATGATATTTACGAATAATAAAAAAATACTCACATGGGATAATGCATAGTGGTAAACCAATTAGTATCAAGCAGGAGTGCGTTGTAGCCAAGGTCCTTGTACTCCGCCCCGATACTCGCAGCCACTGGGAAATCTGGACTGTCTAGATACCCGCCTACGAACAGCAGAGTCTTCCTACTGAAGTCCAAATCAGGGTCTTCGGCTAGCTCTTTCATCTGATAATATGTGTACTTTCTCCTTTTAGCAGTAAGCAGGTTGCCTTCTGTTTGAACGGATATTGCAAGATGCCGTAGCGTCTTCGGCATTATTATGGCCGGTTTGTTGCTTCCGATGCCTGAAACAAATAGTTTAGTGAAATGCTGGGTGACGGAAAACTTATTTTCGGGTTTCGTGAACACTAAATGAAGAATCTAATCAATTAGTTTCATTCATCATGAGATAGATATGTTAACATACATATCTATATGCACATCATTAATTGTACATAGATATTACATGCGGATCATTAACATCATATTATATTCACATAATTATCGTTAGTTCAATGGATTTATAGCATGCTCCTGATACTAATGTAGGTATATAAAAAGAAAGCAGTCGGTCGATAAAATATTCCAAATCTCTTTCAAAATAACGTACACAAAACGTAAATCCAGTACCTAACTAAGTGTATTTTTACACGCTTTATATTAGCTTCGGTTGTATGTATGTATGTATGTATGTATGTAACGGAATCTTTGAGCTCAATTTTCACCGGTTTCTAGAAA
>DWME01004768.1:0-15854 GCA_018244795.1 Parelbella ahira ahira | reverse complement strand
TAAATCGAAATGTCCAAAAATAGATAGATTTGAGTAGCAAAGGGAAGAGGGAACTCGATAATTTATATATTCTACAGATACCATTCGATAACAAATTGATTTTACGGTAAAAATAACCTCAGTTCTGTTGAACACTTGGGTACACACTTGGGTAAATATTGCCTCCTCGGAAATTATATTTTTTTCCTCTCGACAGCCGCCTCCTGTTACTCAGGCGAAGTCGATCTAACTTCCAGCAAGTAAAAAAGATATCGATCTTCAGAAACCAATTATGAAGAGGGTATTTCACCAAATAATAACAGGTGACTTGCAAATGGAATAATGAGAAGGGCGCTGTATGCGTTGGAATTCGAGAACTCGAAAAATTAAAATTTAGTAAGTTTTTTTCAAATTATGAAATACGTACATGATTAAACCTTAAACTTTGATTCAATTGATTTGATTGGTCGCATTCATCTGCTTTATCAATTTGTATAAACCTTTTTAATAACGGTTGCTGTTCAATTATAATTTTTCCACAAATAGCACTATCTACGAAATCGTATTTTTTTTTATTAAATCTTACAATATATACTTAATTTAAATTACAATTGTACGCGGCGTAATAAAACCGTGAATTTTATTAATTTTAATTTAAAGTCAAACCAAACCGTTTCCGCAATAATGACAGACATTTACGGGCGAAACGAAACTCAATTAATTTGCATAAATTGAAGAATTCATTTTACACAACGGCCTATGAATTTTGTCAACTTGAACAAAATGGATGTGGCATTTTGCTTAAGGTTTTAGCAAAATCTAATTCTCTTCTAGCAATTAAATCTCATGGGGATTCGAATAAACTTTGGTAATAACAAGCCGTACTGAGACAATTGTAATATAAACAATAATTTTAAAATTTCGAATGAACGTTGCTGTCTAGACTTTAGACAGGTAAGAAAAAAATTTTCGGGTCACTATCTATTATAACTATATAAATGATAACACATCCCAATTACCAATCATTCGTGCTTCACGTACAAACCTCCCTCGCGTTGCTAGCTAATTAATAATATTGGAATGGATTGTATTTGATTATACTGGAACGAAACCTCTCGCTCTGACCCCTTGAATTTCCAGTAAACCGTCTCTCTCAGTTGTCGAAGATCATTTTGATTGACGCCCGCCTGCATTACAAATTCGAATTGAATATTTACTTTGTGAACTGTAATTTGTCTCCAGATTGAACCCCTTTGTTGAACTGCCCATAATTTCCTTTGAAGTAATTCTGGTGCAAACAGGTCTGGGAGTTTGAGCGATATTCTTGGATCGCTCGGTTCATTTGGTACTTAGTTAAAGTGTTTGATAATTAATTTGATTATCAACTAATATTTTGCAACCGACAATGAGTTACCTACTTGTTTTATAACTTTGGATTGTCAGACGAATATATTCGCCAGCTATTTATGGAAAATTATACCACGTCACGTATGGTTGCAAATGTCCATAGGCGACGGTGACCACTTACAAGCAGGTGGCCCGTCTGCCTATTTGCTAAATATATATAAAAAAATGATTACGAATATTTTTGATCCTCATTTACTTAGCCGTTGGACGTTAAGTAATTAATACATGTAATACTTTTATTAACATTAATTTATTTGAAATACATAAATGACTAATGTCTAATTAATTACTAATTAACCTAAATGAACTTTCTGTCTTATGCTTAGAATAAATACATGATTGCAATGAAAAGCAGTTTTCCGTGCGAATATACATATTTTTCATTAATTTAAAAAAGCATGCAATGCTCAAGCAATACCTACTCACAACCGTCCCACTACCACTTCCTTCTCCATACGTGCAGTAGTAAAATAGCATTATTAGTGTCAGTGATAAGTTTACTTAGTATTACGCCTTAATAACAGTCCCAGCTCTGCCGATTGGAAGAAATATTGTTTAAAAGTCTAGAATTTGCAACTAGTAAAACTCGAAAGCTCTACCAAGCTGCCAAAAAATAGGATCGCAAGAGATCTGCCTTGTGCCCCTTCCGGCCACCGGAAGTTACAAACTGGTCTAAAGTTTCATTACTGCTGTATAACTTTAACAATCGTTCGACAATTCAAAAGCTGACTCCGACCGATGCTACTTCGTGTACGGATAGTTTTCGATTTATGACACCAAAGGTGTATAATTTTTTTTTTCATCTGCCATTGTTTTTTACACCTCTAATAATCTTCAAAGGTTGACAGGTAGATAATGCCACTAGGTATTTTAAGATCAGCCTTTATTATACGTGCTAAGTTTTATATTAAGAAATAAATAAATTAATAAAAAATACTCATTCCATGGGGCTTAAACGTAACTAATGAAACATGGAAGTGTACTACTCTTCGAGGTTTACAAGCGTGGTGTTAGGTTTTTTTTTGTAAATGAAAATACAAGAAATCTACTGTCACAATCATAGGAAAGAACTCCTTGGGCGATCGAAATAAACGCAAACATTAGCTCGCTCAATGCCCTTTGTGTTCAATCTACAGAAGATTGATAATTAAATTACTTTATGTAAAATATTAAAGACATCTCCGTCGCAAAGTAAAAGCGACCTGAACGAAACTTGTAACAGGAAATTATATTAAAAATGTTAGAAACTGTCGTCCAGATAAGAACCAGTATCTTTGTCGTAAAATATATCGATATTCGAACTGTTTATTTCCGTTCGTCGGCCGTTTTTAATGAGATTGCGATACTATCTCTATATTTGTTAAAAGTTAGATTAAATAAGTTATTTTTCTGTGAAGGAGCCTCTAACTTCATTAAAAATCTTTGCAAGACAAAGAGCCGGTGATTGAGAGTTGGTTACATCGGGGAGATATTTTGCTGAAGATAAAACGTATCTGACAGGAGTATCTGAGCGAGAAGTATGGAAGTAGCGGCTTTGTGGAATTGCCGATAATGTTCAAATATTATTTCAACTACTTGAGTTCAGACGCTAAACCTGTAATGGAACATCCCAATCATCACCGTTGTCATCGTCATCATCAAATCTTTTGTCGTTCCACTGTTAGAGAGAAGTCTCCTCACAGAATGAGAATTGTTAAGGCCATATTAAGCTACCATGAAGAGACGTTGGCACGCAAGAAAAGTTTTATCAAACTATTAATAATAAAAAGAGCTTATTAAATCCTCTTGAACTTGATCATAAAGGTGTGAAAGGTGTCAAGGTACAAGCAGAATCAATGCCGATGCAAGATATATATCGGTTATATGTCTAGTACGTGTGGTAAGCATCTTAACACATAAAACATTCAAAATTATCATTACAATGTAACAACGTGCTACTGTGCTAACCATGGCTATAACTTTGATACTGATAAAAGTCAAATATATAAGTATGTAAGTGGCCGCTGTGGCTAATAGGGGTAAAGCTCCTATAACATATATTGGATACAGGAAATTTTATTGGGATATCTAATATTGCCGAATTAATATTAATTATAATAACAAATACTTCATCCCGATGTATGCCAACAAACTCACCATTTATTACATGGGACGTAAACGTAACTGGGGAAATGTCGGAGTGTTTAAATACTTCATAACACCTGTTATCTTATGTGGTAGACGAAGTTCACCGAGTATCAAATAAGTCTATCCTTACAAAACTGACGTGATCCATCACTATTTTGGTTCCCTCATCAGCTAATTACTTACTTATTTGGTCAAGATAAGTGCGTCATGATCTTTCTCGGCACCTGCATACAACAATCTTCGCACTGTATATTTGTTTTGTCGTTATTTCAACTCGGATTCTATCTACATGTCTGGTCCATTATAACATTTTCTTTCACATTTTTACACCGATACTCTCTTTCACACGAAACATTTTACTTATATACATACATATCTTATATCTTGTGTGATATTAGTTTTGTAATGATATTAAAATAATAAGAAATAGTCCCTTCCATGGACTTTAACGGGGTTCCTAATCTTCGACATAACATTTTCCAGTGACAACACATTAAGAGAGGCCCGGACATAGTTCATTGCACTCTAAAGAAATTTTACGAGGAGCCCGTAAAACTGGTAATCGCTGGACGTCCCTTTGAATTGGAGCAATTCGCTTCGACAATTTCCTGTCCAGAGGGCGCTACAGGTGTCGTGACATCGGAGAATTAAATTTTATACGATTAAAGTTGTAATACGTAAAAATGAGAGGATAACGTTTAGGGCTCAGTTCGACGATTCATAACTGTTATAAAGTATAAAAAAATATCTTGGCTACATATATAAACATTAGTGTATTCGTTAAAACTTATACGGATATTTATATACCTACTACATGTTGTTATTGCTTCATAGTGCCCACAACAGTATTTTTGTAGGATGCAACTTACCTTTTCTATATGCAATAAATAGTACTTCAAAAATTATGCCTTCCACACCCCAATTAATTTTTGTGTTACAATTATTTACCATGCCACTGTAAGGGAATTGTGACTCGAATACTCTTTTGTTACTTGTTTTTATACAGCTAATAAAACTATAAAGAAATTCATCTGTAATTTTAAAGCTTTCAGTAATTTGGAGTTAATATTATGAAATCCAATTTAATAAAAATCGTTCCCATAAGCTTCGCGCCCGGTTCAAATGAACTTCTTTGACGTTGAACCCGTCATTACATTTTTTTATTACATTCAGTTTATTAATAATTGATTTCTTCTTATTTATAATTTTCTGACAGCCTCGTTGGTCAAGTGACAGCAAGCGCTACTGCTGATCGAGGTCTCGGGTTTGATCTCTGGGTCAAGTATGAGTTTTTCTAACTTGAAATTCCTAGTAATGGCTTGGAGTCTGGATTTTTGGCCGGGTTATAGCAATAGACTCACCCCCTATTCATTGGAGAGACTTATAAGATCACAGGTGAACCGTGAAAGTCTACTAAACTCATCTGCCTACCGCTTTCGGAATCATACGCATAATGTTAGGTTTATGCCTTTCTCATACTGACGTGACATTTAACATTTTATGCGGTACTAAGATTTTATGTCCATTTCTTATTTTTACCGATCATATTCAAATAAATTTGACATGAGAAGTTTTAATGAAAAACTATTTTATTTTTCTTCTGGCCACACTAACATATTTTTCTCTGACAACCGTTTATCAGACGAACGAGCACAGTTCTCAGCACCCCGTAGACATTTCACGAAGGAGCAATAAAACTTATAATCGCCGGACAGCCTGTCAAATGGGAGCAATTTAGTGCGACTACTAGTATTTCCTGTCCAGGTGGCGCCACAGGTGTCGTGATGGCGCGAAATTAAATATCAAACGTTTCTGTACGTATGTACATTTCATACTTGTAATATTTTTATTAGGGATTACGATATTTTATTAGGGTTTAGTGCATGAAACTACAAATAATAAATATGTATTTAAATAGTTGCTTAGCTCCACAAATGATTAGTTATTAATTTAAGGAGACACAGGATAGTTATTTCCTTAAGTCTTATACAACCTAAACCCCTATCGTTTAATCCTTTTTAGTATCGGAGGTTAAAAGGCATGGAGGTCACCTTAATGTCATAGAAATTTATTGTTAGGAATGTTATTGTGATGTCAGATTAGACAGAGTGAACATTTTATGTAATATGAATTATAGATGTGTTGATAACCTTGAAGTCTAACATAATTATGTAGAATGTGGGGAATCCTCTCCAACTAGAAAAAATCACAAAATGTAAATTACATAAATGTATCAGAAATGTAATATGTTATAAATGTGTATTAAAAACATTTAAATGGCATCTACCGTACACGTACCTTACTAAACACCGTGAACATAAGCGTCTGTTTGCAAATCAGAACCGTAAAACAATCATTGAAGGTCAAGTCAAAATGCCCATATTTTCCAATAATAATTATTAAATATAATGTGATACGTGAAATATTTAACTTACTTTGTTTGCGTTGCGATTTCAGTGTAGGTATATCTTTTCGGACGATGATAATCGAATTAGTTTATAGAAGTTAGATAAAGTTAACTTTAAAATATCGTGATTTGTTTTTAACTAAAGTCTCGTAATCGGTAATTTTTATACTTTTCATATTTTTAAATACAAAATCAAACAGCTCATACTGTAAGCATGATAAAAATATTAAACTGAATATTATAAACTCATTTAATTTTCTTTTTATTTTAGCTATTATGCAGACGCTTTAATAAAAATTCCTCAACTGTCTGAAGAATGCCTTTGAATCGTTCAGCCGCGTCGGAAACAAAAAATACAATCTGGGGCTGTAGGGGTGTGATAAACGAATACACGGAGTACCTATTCTACTTTAACCGAGACAAACACTATCTCGCACCGTGTACACCAACAGCTAGCCTTCTTTATGGGTTCTTAATGACACGATATATGGAACCAAACAATACAGCATTCACGGCCATCTAGTTCTCGCTAGTCTTCCAGCAGTTCGTTACGACTTTCGTTATCGTGACTTGTTGCTTCAAATTTCTATGTAACTACTCGTACTACCCAATGAGAAATACAAAGCGATTAAGTTAGTGCGCCACAAGACGCTGCTAAATCTCGCATTTGTTAGGAATAAATATGTTTTGTTTTATCGCTTATGTGATCAAGCAGAAAGCAAATCAAAACCTCTTCAGGAGATAGGAGTGATAAAATCAAATAAAGACAAAACTGACAAAATAGGACTTTAATACAAAAAGTATCACGATTCCTCATCATCCTCGTCCATTGTTTGTATCGCGAACCTAGAAGACGCTTGCTGCTGTAGTTCTGGAGGCTCTTCCACACCAGGAATCCGATACGACATCAGAGCCGCTCCATAGTTGCCCTCGTCGATGTCCCAGAATACCACCTGAAACGTAATATTGCTTTAAAATGTATTGTTAAAACTAAATAAAAGATAAGAGAACGACAATTAACAATCAGATTCTTAAATACCACCAGTAATTATTTCTGTACAAAAACTACAATACTTGCAATTTTATTATACGGGTAGTGTGAAGGAAAATACACACATGTACGGAATTCAAAATTGATCCTCAGAGCAGCTTCAGACCAAGTGGTGTTAACGGATCCCAAGTTGGACTGAAGTCTCAACTGAAACCCCCTCATAGATGTTTATTTATGAACCGCACTTAACAATAACTCAATACATGAATATAGCATAAAAACTACAACGGCATGATTGCAGACGTCCTAGAATATAAAACTGTAATACGAGAAATGCACTAACATCTAAACAATACTAACAACCACAGACAGAGTTTGCATATTTATTACTTAAAACATCATTTCAGAACTCATACTTTCTAAAGTAATGGGTACTAACGATACATTGTCGTATAGCATACAATCAACATATTATAGCCATGCTCTTCAAGTCATTGAAAATACTATCATGTCTACGTTGCTGATATACGAAAATGCATTATTACAACAAAAAGACAACAATCGTCTTATTGTAATCTCGAGTACCTACATTAGGTATATCAAAGATACGAAAAACAAAACACTATCTCACCTGGTCTTCCACGAGGTATCGTGTATAGTATATTTCATTCTGTTTCTCAAATCCCAACTCGTCAGCGATCTGATGGCCGCGGCCTGTAGTGAATATACCCGCTATGGCCGGCACATTGGCGCTAGCAGCGAGCGCGATGGCCGCTTTCAACATTTCCTTTGCTATACCTGCCACAATAAGTATAAACTAAAAGTTATTCGTTACGCAAATGCTTAACTTTATTTATTTAATTTTCATTTATAATTTATATTTGCATTTGCAGGCACAATAGTTAGAGTAATATTTGGGGTTTCTATGTAAAATAGCTATGACTAGCTGTGCCCAACAGATTCATCTGCTGATAACTTAAAAGGATTCGCAGATAGATAATTTCCAGTGCTTCAATACAGATAATATTTTTAGTAATATTTTCACGTGGTAACACTAGGTATACGTATTTTGGTTTTTGCCGCATCGAGCCTTACTAGATACATAGACAAGAGCAGTGTTGAATTCTTTTAATTTTATTGTATCAAAATTATTTCATTAATTATTATTTTTCGCAGTTCACGCCAAATACTGACGTAAGTTTACTTTATTGTAATTTTCGTAGGAATCTTTAAAATTTTTTTAATAAATGTTATACCTGTTACTCACTGATAATATAGCTTTTTATCAGTTAAAGTATTTTTAAAATCGGTTCAAAAATTTTAAAAGTATTCAAGACAAAAAAAAACTCAAACAATATTTTCTTTTTTATGTTAGTCTTGAAGGCAAGTAAATTTACAAGTCAAACTTAGGAGTAATTGACATATTATCATTATTCATGTGCATTGGAACACTTGTTAAGTTTACTGGTTGTTTGCTTGTAAATGTTGTAGGTAATGGGGATTAAACAATATGGCATCTTCAAAAAATTAAATCGAAAAGTGCTTCGAGTTTTTGCATATTCTTATATTCTTGTTAAAGGTAAACATGTGGCTTGGAGCCTTAATGTTTTTAAATAACGCCGGGAATAGGAGCTCCCTAAATATGGAATTAAAAACTTTGGAACTGAATTTGTAACTTTGCTTCGTTTAATATTCGTAAAGATTTCCGGGTGGCGTTGTGGCTTCTTAGGACTATTTCAACCGTAAGCTCCAGCGTTTTCCAAATTATTTACATAAAATATTTACGTAAATAAAATAACCGTTATAATTGAAGCTTTTCGGGCTCACTCAAATTTTAATATGAATACTTAATATTGCTTCCAGTTAATTTTAAGGGTACTGACTGAAAGAGGTCAGGGCCAATTTTGAGGCTCCCAGAGTACCCTCATCTTGAGACCATACTAAGACGACATTTTGAGCACTAAACGTTATAAATGATCCCGACCCGTATAATCTAAGTATTTTTTCATGCCTCTTTAATGTAATTTCTTACCTTTTTAGCCAGTTATGTTTCTAAAAAGCGGCTGGAGTTCTGAGGTGAGTGTATATGCGCAAGGATATGTTAAACATAAGAACCGAGTAGCTACGTGTACTAAGAGCGAACATTCTAGACCGCTGTCTGTTTTCAGACACGCAAAATACAGAAATTCGCAATAACCATGGCAAAACCATTCAGTTTAAAATTCAGACACAAGCCGATGACCAAACCCTCTCTCTGTTATTGTATTCAATTGAGAAACCACCTGAGATTAGTTTTCCGTTTCTAAATTACCACAATTGATTCTTCTATGTGTAACCCGAAGCAAAGAAACACTTATGATATTTTTTTATGAATCGCAGTCTTTTGTTCTGTTTAGCGAAGATGTAAAAGGCGCTCAAAGTACCTACATCAAAATATTTGTAGAGATGATTATAGTGTTCATATATTATTTACCCCGATGCCGATATCTTGTCTTCAACGCCATTATATAGATTTTGAAGTATTTCCTGACGCCAAGCCGCTCGAAGAGGTTCACCGGCTTCTCGATCTCATTGTAGAATGTCATCACTGACGTGTACAGCGGATTGTATGTGATCTTCACTCGACTGAATGTACGTGAGAAGGCACCTGTGAAAATGTGAAGCTTAAAATAAAGAACGAACGTCGATTAGACACTTTTTATTTCACAAACACAGGTAGCACAATAAAGGTTTAATTCTCATAATCATGAAATGTATATATATTTAATTTCAAAATGTGACTTGTGCTCTTTGTTAAATTACTTCGCAACAAAGCAAAACATGAAAATAGTAGAAATATTTTATGTTACCCGAAATTCGTTTCCTTTATTAATGCCTGAGGAATTTGCACTAATGAGATATATGTACATACATACATATAAGCCTACCTGCAATAATCAACTAAGTATAAGCTGCTCTTGAATTTTCAGGCTGCTTCAAATACGACATATTATGATCTCAAAAAACCGGGTGACCCAAATTATTTAAAAAACTCGCCGAAAATCTAATTTTTCTAGGAAAATTTCAAATGTAAATATATTGTTTCAGAGGCCTCATTAAGATAGGTATTTTGATTAAATGTAAGTGACATGGGTAAACAAAAACATCATGTACCTGTCCGTCTACTATGTACTTATCAGGTATACATATCCAAAATGGCGATAACCGTCACTAGACTACGTACAAGTACTTCCATTATAATTATTTTGTTTTTTTTCAACCTTACAAATCGCTTGAGGTAAGGCACTGATACGGTTCATCATTATTTATTCAATACTCCTATAACTTAAAACTAATTTAAGTATGTATGTATTTATGTATGTATTTCCGTTCTGTTTCTTGTTAAAGTATCAAGTCGGAAAGTGCAGTCGCAAAACTTACATTCGCAATTACCCTACATTTCCTTACGTAGCTAAAATTATTTTTTAATATTCTACAACATTTTAGAACGAATAAATATTTTTTGGAGACGTTTGTCTTACACGCGAAATCACCGTCATTTTTAACCTTATTTCTCGGATAATGAAATATTCTTTATCTATATCGGCATTTAATCCTATCTAAAGTTTATTAGTAATTTGCCCACAGTGCTTATGACTCAGACCCGAGCAAACCTTCAGAGGTTCAGAGGCCTTCAGAGACTTACAAAAGTGAGTAAAGCAATCAGTCCTGATTCGCTTTGTACAAGCCGATACTTTGTTAAACTTAAGGCGGATCCTTTGTGATAATTTAGACTTCTCGAAAGTTCGCTAGTTTTACCTAGATATCTTTTCTAGGCTCTAAAGTAGAGCGGTGAGACAATTTTTCTAGGGTAGACTTACAAAAACAAGATTACTGAAGTAGACACCTACAATCCATACCGACCCCAAAACGCCAGATATCTTCTTCTACGTACTGATTGTTACTTGTGTCTTCCTTTAAGTTGACCAGACATAAGTAATTTCTGTACAATCCGTACATTTTCATGGAGTAAAATATAAAATATATTATAACTTTGGGCTATTCTGAATCCAGTCCAAATCTTCAACGGTCTTGGTGTGGAATTATTCAGATTGAAAGACTGTTAGTTTCGAATTTAGGGACTAGTATTCCTAATTTTGTATGAATAAATATAGGTGAGTTTTAATTTTACTATTTTTCAGTACTACCACTGTTCAGTAAACGGCGAGTATACGTAGCGCACCTATCGCTGCCGCCCCTGACTTCACCAACTCCCAATAATATAGAGCTACCCCGATTGACTACTTGGAATCCAATTTACGTATACGACGTTTGGTGCAAGTCATGGATATTCAGCGGGAAGTGAAAGGGGTTAGTATTAAATATTTATGATTGCGTCATAATATATTCGCGTATTCCCTCCCCGTCATTATCATCATCGTCATCATCATCGTTACCATCATCGTCACCATCATCAGTCTACCTCAATCCATAGGCTTCCCAAGATTAGGTTTATAGACACGACTACCCTCCCGTCGCTATCCCTTGGAATTATTTATTGATAATTTCCTTATACAAAGTCTCAATCTGTACAACGTGTTAAACAAAGAGAAACTTCCCAGTGTTTCCGGTGGTAAAACACTGGTACCTAATTATATTTTCCGTAAAGTATAATGATTAAATAATATTCTTTCGGTATAATGATACGAACATGTTTTTGGGAAATCAAACAAATAATACAAGGCAATATGAAACTACCCATATGCATACTATTTTCTTAATATATGTATATTAGAGCCATTAATAGTCCTACAAATAATAATATAATAATAATTAAGTAATACCTAGAATAATTGATAATTTTTTCTCATGCAATACGAACGATGATAAGAATATTATGGGAGGCCTATTACTAGGTCTCCAATATTTACAAGATTTTTAATATGGACGGTAGACATCTCGACTTGGCAATATTCTTAATTATCGTATTGCCTGTTCAAAGGGCGGTATTACCGATGATACCTCCAAAGACTAAACTTGCAAGTCGTTCTGATGATCAGTTCCCATTGGCACACCAATTATCTTAGGAAATGCTGAAAACGATATCCTAATGAAGCCACCTAACGGACATTTGATAACGAGTTATGTAATTAATTAGAAATAACTGCTTTACTTGTGTATTGGACCAAACACCAAATCCTAAAGCTAAATCGGAATTCTTTTTACGGGTGCAGTAAAAATTTAGGCTCAAAGCATCCAAGGATTCCTCTCCTAATGGCACGGCCATCGGTACAGAGAAAATCGAATTTTATATGTATCGATACAATAGACACGCAAATAGATTTCGAATAGGTATAGTTATTGCATATCACAACAACCCTAACATATACAATTTTCAACCTTATGTGTATAAGTATAAGGGTCATATAATGTTACTAAACCTGACAGTGTACTGAATATGATGGTTGGCAGTTTGCAGCAAATTACTTTTGTGCTATGCGAGCGAGAGTTTGAAAAGTGCGTAGAGTTCATGTTAATTAGGCGTTCGAAAAAGTCTGGCAATTCTAAAGTAATTCTTTAGAACGCGCCCTTTGCCCAAGCTTTATATAACTTTCAAATCCTCCTGCCCTTTACACGTAAATACTTTCCAAACTTATACTAACTTGGAAAGTAAAGTTCTTATTTCACAAGACGTAAATTAAGATGCATTAGAGGCAATTTAACTCTACTCAACTGTTCACCAACTAATACGTTCCGCGCGCTCAAGTTTGAAGAGTGTGTTTGACACGAGACATAGGTCACAGACGCACTTAACAAATACAATAGTTATAGTACCTACTATGGAGTCGACTTACAATAGACCAACCTTTCTGGACAAGTTTATTTTATATGTACATTCCATAATATTCTTTTTATATTCTTACTGTTTTATGCATTCTATGAATGCATATTAGATCTATATTCTTCATTTAAGAAACTTTGATGCGAATTCTAAACACGTGTTAAACTTCATAATACTTCATATTAACTTATATTTATTAATCAGAATGCTTATAAGTTATGATAAAATATAAACAATATTTTTTTTAATATTTGAAACCACCCTTAGACAATTAATGGTTTAAATAGCAGTCATAAACAGTTTTCAAACTAAAGTTGTTTTTTTGAGTGTGAAGTAACTGGTTTACAACACATATATTTTTTCATTTATTATTTTTATCTTTTAGACATCGCCGTGGCTGTTACTGCATCTTTTGTATACGATTCGGGGAATACTGACGCAAGTAAATCCCGACATTCCATGGTTTTGGGTTACAAGTCCTTTCTGTTTTCACATGACTTTGAGATGAATTTAGTAAAAAACATAATGCTCCTACTTACTCTTCTCCTGTATCCTGATGATAAGTACTCCAACTAGCTTATCAGTTCCCTCCTTGACAGCCGCTATGGACATTTTGTCTTTCATCCAAATACGGACATTGTGGACAAACTCGTCCGTGCCCTCCTGGTCTTCGGCTAGTTTTACTGATCTGTAGGTAAGCTAGAAAAATGAAGGACACAAAGAAAGTATACACATATAGAATATAGACTTATATAATATTAAAACATATGGAACATTAAATCCTACAAATCTTGCTGAATAGCAAAATGTACAGTATTTAATAGCTAAATTAATTTAAAAAACTTATAATATATTGTATCACGTCTGTGATGATTGTATAAACAAGAGTAGTAAATTTAAAAGGAGTAAACAATCAAATGCTGCCGTTTTCGGATGGTCCAGGACCGAAACGAATGGCGCTGATTAGGGAAGGCCTATGTCCGGCAGTGGATATTTAGAGGCTGATGATGAAACAACCAAAAAGACTGGAGAGCGGCTGACCACACACAGGTTCACAGTAGAATTTCATAAAATAACAAACATACAAGTGAATTTGCAATTATTGTGAAGACTGCATGAAATAACTATTTGAGTCATACAACCATACATACAATAATACAAGCACCTTTAAAAGTTAAGGGCACAATAAAAGTAAAAAAGGAAATAATGTATAGCAGTAGGAAATTTATAACGGATAATGTCCTTCTCAACAAAAGAAATGAGAGTTTTTTTATCATTCTCAAAGGAATCGCAATAGAAGTACCCCTAGGGCGATTTAGCAAAAATAATTCAATTAACCGATTTCAAAGTAAAATGGATTAGTTACATTGAAGGTCCATATTCTCTTAATAAACTTTAAAGGGTTTTTGGGATAAAATCATAAAATATTTTAACAATTCTCAATGGGATTTAAGGCTTTGTTTTAATTACTGCAAGCAAGCGAATTTCTATACAGCGGATTTAATAATACTACGCGTTAAAAAACAAGTGTGACCACCGAAGAATCTAGAAATTCTGTATCTAAGTAATCAAGTAATCTAGCAACAGAAATTGTCATTGAAAACTCCGAAAGACCTATAAGTACTTGTTCACAAGTTATTGGAAGAATGTCTATATTTATGTACACTATTGTTTACGCGACAGCTTTACAATGGGTAATTTATGATAGGCCATAAAAACTATGTAGGTAAACATAAATACATAATATAGGTATATATTTCATAGGCTGACGGCGTAAATAACCTTTTGTCAATGTTACAAGCTATTATGAACCTTAAGTAGGACATAAGGCTCATTTTTCTTTGATAAAGAATACGCTCTAATTCTTACGATTGTCCTGTAAGTTTCTGGCATATTTATTATGTGGGACAGTGGCTCCGCCCTGAAACCGGGTACTAACAGGCGCCTGAGTCGAAATACTAATAATTTTATTGAACGCGGACCCTCTCGCTTCCTTACAATATCATAGATGCTACGAATGCACAGAAAAAAGCAGATCGTATCATACTTAGATCTGAGCAGCTTAGCGTTCACAGCAATACAAGCATTTCTAAAGAACATACATTCTCGCATAATAAGTAGCCCTGATTCAGCTAGTTGAATCTTGTGAGACGATGTTAAAAGTTTTACAAACACAATGCGGGGAGCTTTTCAATTTGATTTTATCATTCACTTTAACTTGAGGTCAGATGCGGTTACTAAAATGTCATAATACTTTTAATATTACTTTTTTTGCAATTGAATTTGTTTAAATATACCAATTTACTGTTTTCTGATTATATATCAATTAATATAATGTTACAAACAGGAAATTTTGCCTCCCCGCGCTGAATGACACCGTACCTTTCCACAAGACGTAAGTCATACAGATATTTTTTTATTGTTTTTCGTCGCTTCGCCCGCCAAAAATATCTTAATTAAGCAAATTAAGATTTTATAACGGACAATTCATTCCTTTGCCGTCAGTTCCTTAATTAAATATTCGGAAGTGCGGAAGCGATTACTGAATTGTTTTGTTTCAAAGTTTTTTTTCTCTCAAAATTCTTTTAGACATCTCATTATTTTGAATTATAATTACGTTAATCGGATTGACGGGCCTTAAAAAATTTTTGGCAACTTCCATTGCATCTTTATAAGTCAGCACCAGTGTATTAAAATATTTTAATTAGAGTCGTTAACTTTGTTCTACTTATGGAAGTTATAAATTATTTTGTGATTATATAAAATATACAATATAGGAAGTATCTACCTTTAATATCAAAATTGTATACATATTATGAAATAAGTTATATATTTTATATAGGTATGTTACAAACGGGTGTTCAAACCAATCAAAGAAGCTCTTCAATAGTTATATATAAGTTAATATTTTTGCACAACTATGATTATATCTCGAACCATTGAATCTATATAAATAAAATGATAGATCTGGCAGTATGCATGCGTCACGAAAAACTACTTGATATATTTCAATTAACTTCAGTTCAGTTCATTCAAATAATAAATAATAATAATAATCGACCCATTTGTCATTCCACTGTTGGAATATGGGTCTCCTCTCATACTGAGAGGGGTAAGGCCAT
>DWME01004767.1:0-15855 GCA_018244795.1 Parelbella ahira ahira | reverse complement strand
TACAATATTTTGTATGATTTGTTGATTGCGAGCTTGTATTGATAAGAATTGAAACTTAAGTATCCATCTTGTTACTAACGTTGTAAGACAGTTACTAACATTAGAATTACCATTTTTATGTGAAGAGAATAGCAAATGCTATAGCTGCTATGCTATGAGCTATAGCTGTTGCTGTCCAGTTAACAGGAATAATCCCAATCATAGAGTGTTTCCATAGTTATTTGCAGACTGATGTATGCAAGACACTGTTTATGTCCAAAGGATGTGTGAGTTATGAAAAATATAAATGAATGTGTATCTATGTATTAAACTGACAAATACCTATATAACAAGGAACAACTAACTTAGGAATTATTGAATATTATTTTAATTTAAAATAGTAGCTGTTTCTTTCGAAATATTGGGAATGTGTTTAACGGAGATGTTAAGTGTTTTGAAGTGCCGCGGAACATTCATTAGAAACGCGGCAAAGCAAACAAGGATATTGTTTTGTTACATTTGAACAATGTTGAAATTATTTACACTGGAATGGCGCTAGGAACGCACAAACCGCAGAACGTTTAAAGTTAGTGACGCGTTTTAGTTACATTGATAAGCGAGTAGCGAGCATGCGACTTGGAAGTAACAGGATCTTTAGTAATGGCCGGCTGCGTTCAGTTGCGAAAGAGCTCGAACACATTTGCATAAGCATCAAAAAATTAAAAATATATACATATATATACGCATGTAAATATGCTGTGATGTGATAGGGTTAAAGCCTTAAAAAGGGAAAGCGAGAGAAATTACAAAATAACGCCTTTAAAAGTTGCGTTCAAAAAAAACATTTCTATAACAAATCGAGGATATGATCGAGCTCAGTGGCGTGCTATTGGAGAGGCCTATTACCAGCAGTGGGCACGCGTCAATGACAATGATGGTGATGATGATGAACCATGGCACGTCGGGATAAGCGCGACCAAGCTGACCTTAGACGCTACTTGTATGTAAACAGTTTGTCGTTTATCGTTTACCCGTTGACAATATGGCTAATGAATACTATGTTACGTTTGGTACCGAATGTTTACACTATAAATAGATTTCGCATAATTCGCTTAGCCAGCAGTATCAGCCACACTGGCCACGGACAACCAGAATACTTTTCTCGCTTAAAAAAACATTTAAAAGCAATTTACTTCAGTTTATTTTACGTATTTACACAAATATACAATGCAACTTTTAATATGGAAAAATTAAATATCAGAATACATGAATCTCCTACTCCGAAACAGGATAGGCAAGGCTTGTTAATTAATTTTTCAAATGGTTAAAAATAAAACGGACAAGAATTTGAAAAGAGCCATCCAATTTCGTAATAAACAACAGCAATTTCCATACAGTTACCCTGCAGGCTTTATTAATAAAATAAACCAGAAAGGATCTTGATGAAGACGATTTTCGAACATTGTGATAATAAGCACTTACGCTCATAATGGAAAACTTTATTTACATTGGAATTAAGTTGAGTTTTCAATGACTCTGTAGTAGACTTAAATTTGTAGAAATTTACATTCTAATGTTGTAAGCAGTAAGGTTCCTTGATTTGATTTACTTTGGCAGTGTCTTTGTCATCTTGATTGGTGTATCTATATTTATTTAACTCAATTTAAAAATGTTCTGATGTTAGATTCAGACTTCAGGTTATATGATGTCCCAGAACTAGTTATCTCCTTCAATTATTATTATGTTGTTAAGCGCGACTGCTGATCCAGAGACCCTGGGTTAAAATCCCGAGTCGAGTACTATAGACTTTTCTAACTTGGATTTTCTAGTAGAAATTTCCAGTAGTGGGTCGAAGTTTGGATATGTGCCCGGTGTATTATAATAGACTCACCACCTGTTCCATAGGACGTAAAACCTAACTGGGAAACATAGGAGCGTACTACAACACTCTGCGTACCGTTTCGGGGATTAGAGGCGTAATGTTACGTGTAATAATAATCCAACAGTGGATATTCCAACAGTAATACATATGAATAATATTAATCGCTTAAACGATTGTGGTTTGACGAATCAAATAAGGAAGCGACAATCAGGCGCAGTTACACCAGTGCGGTCTCCTAATAATATGATCTAACTACATACATATATCGTATTTATCTATCATCTATGAACGATTCTACGGCTACATCTATTTAAGATTGTTAAAACGTTGTAAGATTGTGCTCAGAACGGCTCTTGCAGACTAGCGCATAATTGTATTGTCGTGTGTGTCCATTAGAAAAACATAAATAATATGAATCAAATCGAAAACATAAATAACAATAGGTATATTAGATTAGTAATGAACAAATCATAATATTTAAATCGGAATGCTCATTATAGTACTATATGAAAAGTAGTCTTAATTATTGTTGTACACAGATTTAGTACATACTAAGGTTACAGTTTAACCCGACTTGTATGTTCTTATAGTATATGCATATTTACATATTTTTTATTAGTACTACGTGTATTCATTGATCTTACGTTTTTTTATTTAGCTCGTTACATTTCCATACACGTAGGCAACGCAAACAATAATTCATTAACAACCCGGATGATGTCGCGCATGTGAAGTACCCACGCCACGATCGCAACTAGATGCGCGCGCGCCGCTCAGTAACCTTTGAACATCGTCAATCAACCGACCTCGTTATAACGCGATATTTGTGCCCTGCGCCTCATGCCACTGTGTCTCCATTCTAACATTGTTTGTACTTTTAAATCTAGTACTCTTAATTTTTACTGTGTATTACTTTTGCTTTCTACTGTGTATTACTTTAACTTTTCACTGTGTATGAACTCTGTGTACTTATAAAATATGTGATCAGTGTTTGAATAGGCTGCCATTTTTCTTTTAACAATAAATTTAATTTGCTCTGCACAGTATACCCTATATTCATGTATGTATTCAACCAATTTCAGATTACCGGGGTTACTAGTTTAAAAAAAAAATATTTCTATCATTCTTGCCAATAATGAATATACAGCAATATATGATAATGAAAAGCAATGTATTCTGCTTCTTTAACGACATCAATTTGCTAAGATCAAATCACGTGGCAACCCCTGTCAGTGATGAAATGATTTAGCTTAAGTAGTTCATCAACATTTAAATAGTTCATCAAAGCTATTACGTTTTGACTGTCTAGTGTTAGAATTTTCACCGTGTATTTAGACTATTTCAACTCTGTCTCTCCTTCTTAGTCTTCCTATTTCTTTATCTAGGTCTATGATCATTTTCTGAGTGGTATCGTGTTGCTATTTGGCGGAAAGAACCAATTGAACTATCTTTACTACATATCTTTCTAAATTAGTGACTGGTCGTAGCAAAGCATTTGCAACTAGTTTGAGGTTCACTACAGTCTATTTCATGTCTTGAAGATAATAATCGTGTAGATAATAATCTTGTAGATAATAATTCTTTTGCATTAAGGCATTCCATTCATATATTATATAAATATTCACTGTGTGTCACTTAAAATTGGTTAAGTATTGTTAATAAGATGCTGAGGTCATGACGGTGCCCTGTCAACACAATTAAGGTCGGAACACAATTTCGTAGACCCTCGCCCTCTCTTATGCAAAACGGAACTTATTATAACGCAAGGAAGCCTTACAAGTAATGGACGGACGCTCGTAAAACCTGTGAACGCTTAGCCTTCACCTTTGTTATAAGTCCTTTGCAATATTATCAACATACATACTACATATATATCGTAATGACACACGTTAATTAAAATTATTTCTATTTAATAATATTATTAGATCTCAGTAGGTATGTAGGATTGTATGTAGGATTCTTTACTGTTGATTTACCCTGTCCTCCTTTTCGTAATAACTATTGAATTTTTTAAATCTGTAATCTGTGTAGGGTTTGAAATTTTTCTAGTCCAGCTTTTCCTTTTGTAAGAAAAAGTAAATCATTTCATTATAAATTTTTCTTTACTTAATCAACACAGCCTGGATATTCCTGCGATGCATGAGTATTACGAGTATGCTTCTCCACATAATTAACATATTTTTCCAACAAAAAGATAGTGAAATACGCTAAATTAGTCACAGATAACTCGTCGCTGTGCGACTGAATACATACATGTATATTATTATCACACTGAAACCTTTTCAGTGCTGTGACGAGAGAACTTAGTCATTATTAGGTAAAAACGGGTCGCGATGTTCACATGTCCGCAAAGACGATTCTGAAGATGATTATGTAATATTAAATATAAATATTTGTTACAGAAAATTTTGTCACGGAAAGTTTTTGTTATAAAATCCAAAGGAACATAACCGATAAGTCCAATGACAGAAATGAGGCAATGTTGGCCGCAGAGTTATTTCTTTTGAAGTGTTTAAGGTCTAATCCCCATGAGTGCAGTGTGTGTCTATTAGTGTTAATATGACAAAAAGAATTAAAACACGGCTAATAGTATCCAAAATGAAATCTATAAAAGTGAAGTATGTGTTAATTGCAGCAATAATATTTTTGTTCCTCCTCTACATGTTTACGGATATTTGGTTGTTGCATAAGCACAAGATTCAAAAATCGTATGTAAAATTAGAAAATATTGTCGTTCATATTGATTTGAAAGGCTCTCCGCCTAAGCTATCGTACTTGATATCATTGCTACCTATGCTGAAGAATTTAGGTGTTACTGGATTTTTGATGGAATATGAGGACATGTTTCCATACGATGGAAGACTTTTCAATTTGAGCGCTCGCAACCGATACGAGAAACCAGAGGTAACTAAAATGTTTTCCAACACTACAAAAAAGAACGAAAATATGTCCTCGGCAAATAAGCATTTAGGGAGTTATAGTTCAATAGTACTTAAGGCGTTTTTCTACAATTTTGTAAGGATATTGAAAGAAGATCCAAAAAAGTTCGTAAACAGAGATACTAGGACATGCTGTATTATTGTACATTGATTCGTAATAGTGAATAACTGTAATGTCATTTTTTCTTTTTCAGCTTAAAGAATTTCTTACTATAGCAGTTAAATCGGGTTTTGAAATCATACCACTGATTCAGACTTTTGGACACATGGAACATGTCTTAAAATTAGCGGAGTTTCAACATTTGCGAGAAGTTCCATTTTACCCGGACTCCATCTGTCCTAGCCAAATAGCAAGTAAAAACCTCATCAAAGATATGTTAGAGCAGGTATGTTGCGTAATTCACCATAAACAATGATTTGATTGTCATTAATTTTAAAACTTATAACTAAAAAGATATGTGACCGACTCATTCGCATCAGTCTTCGTTCAATTGTCATGTGTCTTAGGGAATTTATCTTTTCTTTATTACTTCCATTTCTTAATTCATTAATTCCTTCATAATGACCCCAACAATATAATTTCATAAAGGAATATAAGACCAACAAAATAGAAATACATTATACCGAGAAATATTGAATTACGACTATGTACATAATTATATTTAATTACCAATTTTTCAAATTATCTTCATCTCGAGTTGAGGTCCGGAATGTTGGGGTTCCGGAAGCTTTGATTAAAAATTCAATTTATTAATTAAACTTTAGAGAAAAAACCAACGAAGCGTTGTTGAATAGTTAATTAGTGACCTTATGTTCAAGGAAGATTGTTAATTTCAGGTTATTACTCTCCACAACGATATTATGCCACTTAAACATTTGCATATCGGCTGCGATGAGGTGTACAATATTAACAAATGTGATAGGTGCCGCAGTCGAAAAATATCGGATATGTAAGTGAATTAATGAAATTTTATTTTCTAAAAGTTACTAGTCAAATAATATATAAATGAATGAATAATATTGAAGCTGTTAAATACTCTTAAGGTTCAAGGACCGTAAATAACATTTGGGGTACTCTGGATTCTTTTTTAACATGATAATCTCGTTATAAACCGAGCTTATTACGTTTTTTCAGGGAACTTTTTCTTGATCACGTAGAGACAGTGAAGGACATGGTAAAAGAATTTAATTCCAAAACTGTAATCCTTATCTGGGATGATATGCTCCGCAATAAGAATGTCACCGAATGGAACCGAATCAACAATTATAGCGAAATTGAACCTGTTTACTGGGATTATAAAAATAAACTCGATTTATCTCATATCAGCCTTCTTAAATATCATAGCAAGTTCAAAGGGATTTGGATAGCATCAGCTTTTAAAGGCGCTGACGGCCGAATTGCAACTCTGCCAAATTTAAAACAGCGTTTCCTGAATCATTTAAGTTGGATGAATTCAATTCGAGGATACAAGTTTGGTGGTGACAATACGGTTTTTAGTTTCAAAGGAATCTTTCTCACTGGATGGTCAAGATACAGTCACATGGATCCACCGTGTGAACTCCTTCCTTCGTCGATAC
Source organism: Parelbella ahira ahira (assembly GCA_018244795.1). Taxonomy (NCBI): domain Eukaryota; kingdom Metazoa; phylum Arthropoda; class Insecta; order Lepidoptera; family Hesperiidae; genus Parelbella; species Parelbella ahira. The sequence goes on along the minus strand of DWME01004767.1, from coordinate 9,477 downwards.
CAAGCCTTGTTCTAAACTTGCTGGTAATTAAACGCTTTAAAGAAGGCATTCCGAAGGATTATAGATTTTTGTATCCCGACGACTTCTTTGCAACGTTCCTTCTTGACGGATTTAACAAACATTTACACTGTGGAAGTGCTATCAGTGTCGAATATTTCGATAATTACCTATGTTCCTTTGACGGGAATGAACTTTACAAGGTGCAAAGACTCAACGACGTACTCAACAGAAATATTACGATTGGCTATAACGATATCAACCATGGCCTACAAACAATCGACTTCTATGTCAACTCAAGCAATATTAACAGAGTCCTAATGGGAGCCAACATAGCTTGGTGCAACGAAACGTTAAGTGATATATTAAAAATTGAAAAACAACTGGCACATGAGTTGTTTCAATATTTATGATAAAGCTTTTATTACCGAATATGTTAATTTTAAAACACATAATGCAAAGAAAACGCTTTACAAATTATCTAAAGACTTAGCAAACGCCATGATAACTCAAAGTTGGCCAAGAAGGCCTTATCGTGCTTAGCTGAAATAATAAAGAATTTTCTAATTTAGAATTTCCAGTAGTGGCTCGGAGTCTGGATCTGTGCTGGTTTATGGCAACAATCTGACCACTTATTCCATGGGACGTAAACGTAACTGGTGGAATGTGGGAGTGTACTACGCTCCTCTGCCCACCCCTTCGGGGATTACAGGCGTGAAGCTACGTATTAATAAATAGTTTTCATATATGTCCCTAAAATAAAGTAATAAAATCAACTTTCTGTATTTCATTACTGATACTTAATAGCTGCCACACCGGCCTATTTTACAGTAGTTACTATTGACGGCAGTACGTCTTAGATTCTAAAGACCCATGGTCGAGTGGACTGGCTATGATAAAGGTAGATCTATGTCCAGCAGTAGACTTTCATGGGCTGACAGAAGGAGGAATCAATAAAACATTAAATTAGTCAAATATTTTTGTCAACTTTGACTTCAAAACAAATGGACTTGTTAAGTGATATAAGAAGAACCGTAGTGAAACAGTAAACAATTGACTGACTTGCTGGTCGAATGGTTGCAAGCGCGACTGTTGAGCGGAAGGTCGTGGCTTTGATACCCGGATGACTACTATCGGGTTTTTTTAACTTTTAAGTCCTATTCGTAGTTCGGAGTCTGGATTTGCACCCGGTGTAGGCCAACAGGCTCACCAACTTTTCGTCATTGAGACGGAAACATACCCCTCAACCCTTTCGAGGTAATATAGAGGTGATGTTACGTTTGAAGCAATAACATCTGTGCTAAGTACACCGGGTAGGGCGTTGGGGCAGCGACACATGAGCAATTTAGATAATAAAGTGGAATCATTGAAATTCAAAATTAAGAAAACTACGCAAACGAAAGAGTACTGTAAAGAAACAAAAATATATATTCATTCTGCCGGGGCAGTTTGAAAAGTGCCAAATATGGGCACATGATAACAGTTATTGATATAATTGAAGTGACTGGGCTGTACGAATCAAACCCCTCGTCTATTGGGCAGGATAATAATAAGAATCGTTTTATTAAGTTCTTTTAATGAAACAATACTATCATAGCTAAATATGTTAGTACTTAAACGTAAATTTAAAATTATAAAAGAAATCTTAACTCTAAGTTTATAATAGAAAACAAAAAAAAAATTCGTTAGAACAGTAGAATCTTAGATTAAGGTAGGTTATTTTACAACAAAACAACAAGATTTAAATCTTTCGTCTGTTTTAGCTCAAATTCTAGTGTAATTGTAAGCAACGCACAGACACCCGCACTGATACATCAAATTGTCCAACGATATCGTGGCAATATTCATAATGACCAGACACTAATAAATTATGAAATTTAAGTAGGTACCTATTAAATTATTAAGTAATGTTATTTTATTTAATTATTTATTAATAACATGGCCCGCTTTGACTTGTTACTATTCATACCCCCCGGGTTTTATTAATAATGCTCTTATTAATTACTTGGTCCGTAACATGTATACGTATAATATACGTGTCTTACCGAAAATTCGTATTAAAGGACCATCTCGTTTGTTACATAATAATTAAAAAGAAAATAAATAAGGCTCGTCAAATACGACTATAAAAAAGGTTTTATTTTTATGCCAGTGACAGTCGTTGGTTACTCATTTCTTACCGTCACCAACAAGCTCATAATAACATAAGCTTATAAAATATTTTCCTTCTTATTATAGTAAAAGCCTGTAATTAGAGAATATTGTTTTAATGTGAGGTTAAAAAAAAATGTTAAACTAATCTCTGCTTTTTTTACAGTTTATTACAGACTGCTCGCTTTTATGACTTTTGGCCACTATTTTTCATATTATTTTTATCATATGAAACTGTTATAAATATCTTTGCTTGGCATTGGCCTCCCGATTTTAATAATTCAATGTTTACTCTATTTTCTTCATATACTGTTAGTTAATTATTCAGCTTTGAGATTTCGATTGTAATCAAAACTATTATTTAGTTTACATATAGTTTAGATTATAATTTAAATTTTAGCCGTGTTATTAAAATAGTGTTGACATTATTTTTCCGAAATAAATATCATAAAGCCAATGCATTACATCATTCTAAGCCATACAAACAAAGTCCTTCTTATCTTCTGTCTGGTTCACATTTTTATTATAAAAAAATTTATCTGTGTATTTTCCCTCCTTATTTATGTTCCCACAATAAGTTACAAATACAAAACAGGTGATTTCCGATTCCTCCACGTAGGGAAAAACAATAAACCCATAAAGAGATATGTCAGACATGACTACTTTTTAATATTTGGCAGCAAAATCATACAAAAGATATATTCCATACAATTGAATGTAATATTTTGTAATCCTTACTCATAGTGGGTGATAGCCAGTCCCGTTTGCAATGATTTAATTAAAACATAGACATTAAAATATCTATATTGTGATTTCATTAATTTCAAATACCGTGATGCATTCACAACAATATGTAATAATGAAAATAATACTTTTAAGAACGTAAAAAACGCGGTTAAAGAAGAGCGTAATTAAAATCCTAACACAGCAAGCCGAGCATCTATTCTTGAGGATAATGTGTTGAAAAATAACAAAGTTATTTGAATTCCATTGTATAGGTGTCGAACTGGAAATTTAACTCATTGTGTTTTTCTTCCTCTGGTAAAATGTATATAACCCAAAGGTTTGATTTTAGATGCGATTTTATTAAAACTTCAATATGTAATTAAAATTCAGTGTTTCCAATCGCAAAGTAAATATAGACCCTGAACTGTTTTAGCAAATAGATATAGGTATGTATTTGGCAAGCAAAAAATCCGTTTACTGTAGAAATTTAAGAATAAAATAAAATTATAAAAATCTTTATTTACACTCTGAATGAAACGAACACAACGAGTTATATTGTACAAATACAGTAAAATATGCAACTTATTAAAATAATATGTAGCAACTACAATCGTATACTTAATCCTTCATCGTTTTTTTCATTGCATTTTTCATTATCTTTTTCATTATTTTTACTTTCTAGTAAGTCGCTTTTAGGTTTATGTACGGGCACTATTTCCACAGGTGGAGGTGTAATAGGCACTAAACTACCATCCTCTTCAGCGACTTTTAAGCCCATAGTTGCACCAAGTTTAGCACTCGCTTGCTTAAATGTATCGGTAAGTTTCAGTTGAACAACATTAATACACATAGAAGTCAGAGATAGACCAAACACAAGATAAAATATCGAAGACATCATGTACATAGGATGATTTGGAACGAGATCTCCTAAGCCAATCGTTGACATAGAAATGAATACAAAGTAAAATGCATCAAATAATTCCCATTCCTCCCAAATTTTAATTATAACAGCCCCAATAACCATGTAAAGTACCAAAATGAATATAGCTACACTAATAGGTAGATTAAAGTTGTCATCGATTTCAAATACTGATGGTGCTGGAGTTCCAGGCTCTGTTTCATCTTCAGTATCTCGAATCGAACCAGGTTTAGGTGGTAAGGGTGGCGGAACATCACTAGACTTCCTTTCAACTGGTGGTGGATTACTGCCATCTAGCTTATCTTCAACAATTTCATCTTCGTCAAAGATGTGCGATGGTCGCCGCACGGCGCCTACTACAATATTCAGTCCTTTCATTACCCCCTGAAATAAAAAGAAAACGCTTATTTATATCAACTTTTGAGAATATATTTACTTCAATTGTCATGACGCAAATATAAATTCATAAGACAGTAAGACAACATACGACTAGAAGGAAATCATTATTCATTTCAGTATTAAAAAAGGAAATGCTCGCATTGTTTCCTTTCTACAGTAATTTGAAATATAATTTCAAAGAGAACAAGATAATGGGGCCATCAGAGAAGCTTGTTTATTGTTTACATTTTAACAAAACAAACGTAAACCTTTACATCGTAATAAAATTTTAAATTTTCATTTTATACTTTGGTTAATTTTACAAAATATTAAGAATAACTAATTCAAATAAAAAAAAAATATGAAAATAACCAAGATCATTATTATGAATCTTATTTGAATGTACATAAATATCTTTCCAGCTTGGAAACATCTAGATATTATTTAGCGTAAATAAAATTTGTTATTAAAATTTAGTTTATGATGACAAAAATAATATAGTGAAAAATAAATAGTACACGAATCGTAATTTTATAAGGAATTGTTGAAACCAAACGGGTGGGCAGAGGTGTGGAACCAAGGAAATTCTCCCAATTCACCAGTTACGTTTTCGTTGCACCGTATATTATACATCATTATCTCCGCTTACGCCTTAGCGAAAATAGAGAAGTGATGTTACGCTATCATTGAAATGAATGTTTATTACGAACTATTAATTGTTAATAACGTACCTGCACAGGAACAGTTCTTCTAACTTTTTTACAGCTTCTTGTGTAGTAAAATCTTCGGATGTACGCCCAAAGGTATTTTATGACCCTTGTCAAGAGCTTTCCAAAGTCAGTCAAAACTAACAGGAACAGCGGTATTCCTATAATGGCGTAGACTATCGTTGCAACCCTGCCTGACGTAGTCCTTGGCGATATGTGACCGTAACCTGAAATTTTAAAAAAGTATTTCAAGTAAGCATTTTATTTAACGACGCTTTATTTGGGGAATAATAAATAAAACACAAAAAAATAAGATAAAACATCATTTTTGAATGTAGGAGTAGCTTAATTCTTACCAATCGTGGTAATTAACGTCATGCAGTAGACAAATGAATTCATAAAATTCCATGACTTTTGACCGCTATAGGAAGTAACACCAGCTTCATAAGCTGAATGCAACTGATTTTCAAATTCGAATAACTTCTTTCTCGCCATTGATTTCCAATCTTCTTCTTTTAAGTAATGACTTCCGCGCCACAGACTCTCAATGAAGTCACGTTTCACACCCCTGCTACCACACTTATATGCGTTTTCAAAAGATCCCTCCAAAGTTTTAAACATTATTCCACCTAAGCCCCACATTATTATTAATATTAACGTATTGCAAATACATGTGTTCCTAAGTAACCTAATTCTTTCGCATTCATTTCTTTGTTCCTCTTTGAATAGTTGCCAATTAGCTAAGAATTTAAACCGTAACTTCGACTGTTTTTTCTCTTTAACTGCAGGTTTTTTGTTGATTTTATTTTCTTCAGCAGAATCTATACTTCTTTTTTTTAAAACTTTAGATTCGGCTAAAGAGCGTTTTCGTAAGACGGGTTTGTGTTCGACTTCTAGGTTCATTAAATCATCAGAAGCCATAACTATATTGTTTTGACTTTCTTGCTTATCGGTTTCCTGACTCAAAATGTTTAGTTTGCGAGTTAGTTCAGCTGTCTTTTCTAATAAATCAAATTCGTATTCGTTTTCACTAGGTGATGTTGAGTAACAACTTGAGGTATATTCGGATTGACTGGCGTCAATATATCCAGAACTTTGTCTGCTATGTTTTGTGTACTTTGGTTCAGTTTTTTGTTTTGCTGCCAAGCCTGCTAGGATTTCTCTGTCACTGATAATTTGAATAGTTTTAGGACACGATATTCCCCTTGTGTTTCGTAGCGTGGTTGGAGTCTTGTTAGGAGTCTGCAAAACCTTGCCGTAGTTTTTATATTCCGGTAGTAGCCTTGGATCATCTTTTGGAATTGACAAACTTCGTGCTCTCGCTTTTTGCATCAACTCTATAATCTCCCTACTTGTTTGGCTTATACCTGTACCCGTTTTGTCTATCAAAGCAGGAGTATCGAATTGATTAATGGAATGCGAGCGATTTGCCCTTGGTGATTTATTTTTTACAAAACGTCGTGGTGTGGGTACCACCTTACGTTTAGTTCCGCTTGCGTCATTGTTCTGCTGATAAATTTGATCCTCGCTCATCTCACTTTCACTAGTTTTACCCTGTAAATCATGGGTATTATGTTAATGTTTCTTCTTAAATAACTTGACTTGTTAACGTATCATAATTTATAAGATTCATAATTTAAAAAAAACATCTTTGACTTCTATTACTGTGCCAATTGGAAATATAGTCCTATTAATAAAGCAATAATCACAAACAAAATGACATAAAAACTGACCCCAAATCTCGTAGCTGATTTACTCCTTGCGGGTTTTACTGGTGGTACCTTGCTTTGTGGTTCATCTCTAATTGGTTTACTAGGTATTTGTTTCGCAATAACTGGTTTTATATCAACTGATAGTTTTCTACTTGGAGTCCTAACTATTCTTTCTCTTACTTCCACGACTGGTTTTTGTTCTGTAGATAGTTTTTTACTCGGAACTCTTTCTATTTGTATAACCTTTGTTACAAGTTCACCAGGGGAGGATGGTACATCCTTTGCTGTAGTAGTAGTCTTAACGTCTTTTTGTTTGACATCTTTATCATCAAAAGTAAATACATCATTTTTTACCGGAGTTTTTAGGTTTCTCGACTTTTCCGAGATTTTTTTGTCTGTAACTTCATCAGGGTAAACTATTTCTTCAAGTTTTTTAGGTGTAGATGGCAAAGGAAATGGGTACTCCTTATCCACGGGAGAATTACTCTTTGTAAGAGGAGGAGATAAAGATGCCCTAGACTCTTTTCTATCTTGAAAATCTTTAGGCAGAAAGTCCTTCGTTAATGAACCCCGTCGGTTAATATCCTCTTCTTTGGGACTCAAATTGTAACTTGTGCTAAGTAATTTGTTTGTAGGGTCAATAAAACTTCCTTTCCTTTCCAATGTTGTACCTTCTTCTTTATCTTTGTCTGGAATCGCGAAAGGTGAAATACTTCGACGTCTTCTTTCTGTTGCCGCCATAGCTCTTGCTTCTAATATTTCTTCAGTATCCAAATCATAAATTGGATCTTTACTTTTAACTTGCTCCTGAACTAATCGTTTCATTTCTTCATATGTATCATCCGCTTCAATTTCTCTGGAAGACCGCGATGGTTTTACATCTTCATCATCAGAAGTAGTATCTTCGTGGGGAACTAGGGTTCTACTAGGCTCTGGAGTCTTCTCTCTTTGTCTCGTAGCCTGTGCTCTATTTTTAGACAAATTTCTACGTTTTCTAAGAGACTGTTTCTGCATCGGATCCTCCATTTCTTCGGAATTTTCTGTTATAGACGTTTGGGAGTGATTTGCATCAATAGGTCGAGGATCTAGTTGAGGGATAGGGATTCTAATTACGTGAGTATCTGATTCACTATCCTCTTCACTCATTCCCAGACCACTAATGCCAACTGAAAAGAAAAAAAAATTACTGCTATGGTTGCAGGCTACCCAAGAACTGATTTGAAGCTATTGACACTTCGTCGTTAGCAGTAATGTACTTTGGCACTACATTGGACATCGGCTGCCAATACTTTACAATTATATATTTATTAGGCACATAAGAAACGTAAACTTACCATACGCACTGACTGCGTTTAAAATCTCCTTTATCACATCGGGGTCAAAGCGTTCTAATAAAAGAATCTATTTCAGAAGCCTCATCAGTTCGGACGTAAACAAACGTCGGAATAATAAGGCGAGTCGATCCATTCTTGTCAATAGCACTGAATGAGTTTTCCGGATAGAAATCGATTTCTGATACTGTTGACGTATGATTTTCAATTTGAAATTTGAATTAAATGACGTGAATTTCCGAAATAAACTTTCAACGTTTGGTGAGCACGGGAACTGAACGCGAGTGCGCCAAGCGAGCCGGGCACTGTTCCAAATTTAAAATACTACAGCCGCATAAGATCTTCGCATGTATGCTCTGAAAATAAAAATGTGTGAACAACCAGCGTAGCTTGATACTTCACGGTCAATTCTCTGCACGAACTAATTCTCTTGGGAGAGAGTTTCATAATTTCTAGCTCCATCGATGACTTTATTTGGCCGATGGCAATTTTACTGTTTTGAAAAAGTGCGAAGAATGTTTATTTTAATTTCGACATAATATGTCAAAACGCAATGTGGTGAAATACGTATATTTTTTATAAGAAGTTACAAGGTAAATTAACGAATGTACTGTATCATGTATTAGATTTATTTTAAGTGCTCTTAAACATATATGTATATATATAGATGAATAGTTCCATGGCGTTACTATGCAATAGGTATTTCAAATTGAATCACGTGACAATGTATAACAAGAACAATTTGTATACGTATAAATGGAAGTATGTATATATATATACATATATGTATATATGTAATGTAATGTACACTACAAGCGTATTTTTATACTTAACTTTAATCGGTCTGACCATTTACAAAGTGTTTTATGTTCTAAGCTTTAAACATGAAAATTAACAAACACTGATGTATCTTCTAGTTAATCTTCTATTTAATTACATTGTACAATTTTGCGAACCGTTACTTGTAAAACGCAACATCAGTCCAGCAATTCCCGGAGGGGTAAGCAGAGGAGTGTAGTAATACACCCCCCGTTTCAGTATTTACATTTATGTCCCATGGAATAAGTGGTGAGACGAGGCTCATAAAACATGAAATTATATGAAGTCACAAAATTAAACACAGTTTTGAACCTTTGTCCATAGTGTTCATTTAACGCTTTGACGTTCTTTTTATTTCATGTATAATTTCAAACTAGATCTGTCATTAAAAAGCTTAAAAAAAACGTCAGCAGTCATTTTAAGAATATTCCGGTTGTTTAACCAAAACGGTCAGTTTTCAATTCATTTGCTGACATGGTTGAACTAAATTTAAATTCGTATTTTAAAAATACTTCTTAAATTCTTATTCATTTCATGAGTACTTTGGAGAGTGTATCTTAAACGTAGTATAATGACTAATGATTTGCTACTACAATATCATCATGATCATGATCATCATCATCATCATCATCATCAGCCTACTCTCGTCCACTGCTGGATATAGGCCTCACCAATGGCACGCCACTGAGCTCGATCTTCAGCTCTTCGCATCCAACCACTGCCAGCCACTTTGCGTA
>DWME01004766.1:0-15858 GCA_018244795.1 Parelbella ahira ahira | reverse complement strand
CGGCGACCTTTTCGTAAAATAATGAAATTGATGGAAAAACAAAAAAATTGGGAGAAAAAAGTACCCTAAGTTCATTCCAAGACCCTCGAGTATATATGAAATTTCATCACAATCGGTTCAGCGCGGCGGTTTGGCCGTGATGACGTCCCAGACAGAAAGAGAGACAGAATTACTCGCATTTATAATATTAGTATGGATGTATAATAGTAATCTTAAACCAGTTGTTGATTTTTGGTAAAATTAATATGATTACTGGGTTCATTATTGGGTTCAAAGCGAGTGTAGAATGGATGGGGTTTAAGGGGTAGTGTGGGGTGCGCTGATGAGGGACGGCGAGGTCAGACGGCGGCGTTCAAGGTGAAGGACGACTTGCCGCCCGCCTGCCCGCCGCGACAGACCAATACCTACACTTATTAGGTGCTCGCTATTACTTCACTCGTTAAGACTTGACACATGTAGCATAAGTAAAAATAGACAACAGGGTAAGAATTTATATTACTATTATTTATTTTAAAATCAATTCGAAGTATTAAATATTTAAACACGTAGACAATAAATTTTAAAAGAGCGAATTTATTTAGAAATCAATACAAATAACATATAACTTAAGTCTGTTAATTTTTGTAAATGTTTATTTCGTAGCCTCAAATGAGTAAAACTAATATTATTACAACTATTGAAAGAACACTAACATTTGCATTGAGTTAACTACCTATGTTTTATTTAATTCGATTGCAACAGAGAACGTGCATATAGATAAGCGCAGTAAATATCATTTCCATTATAATATATAACTTTTAGTATACAAATCTAAATTCATATATTATTAAGCATGTTTAACACATGGAATACGATTATTTGTACGTAATCCTTTTATTAAAATCTTTCCTTATAACAGTTGGGACGTTCTTATAAAATTTGGTCTTCATTTGAGATTTCATATTTTATTGCCGTTTAAAATTCTTTGACCGCCGCTTTAGGCTAACTAAATCGTTTCGTTCACTTGAAAATCGATTTGTTACCTAAATTCACGGCTGGAATATTAAAGGCTTGGTTAGATTTGAGCGAAATAAATCTGTTTTAAGCAGAATCTACAGTGATGTATAACAACACTGAATTTGGTGATCGAAAATGTTTCTAATGATAATTGAAGTGAATGCATTCACGTTTACGGCGAAGCGTAGAGCGAGCAGACTGTTGGACGTCGCGCAGACGAGATGCTATTAAATGACGTCACAGGCGACATTGTGTAAGGACACACGCCGTGATGGAACGAACGACACCGCCCGTTATATAAGCACGGATCCAATAACAATTACGCGGTGTACGAAACACGCCAGCCGCCATTTTTTTTTCGCGCCAATTCATATTCAAAGTATCTACAAGTTTGTCACAATGATTAAGTGTGTGACAGATGGATGAATAATAATTCGTTGAATGTCAAGTGCGCAGTGTTCTGTACTTCACGGTGCTTTCAACGTTTATTGCGATTGACTAAATACACAATGTCTGCTTTTGCAATATGTGCAATGTATTGATAATATAATATAACGCTATTTCTGTTATGAAAGATATAATTTGTCGTTCAATCATCTGCCTACCCTATAAGCGTGACGCGTTTATTTAATATTATAATAATAGTGAATATATAAAGTGATATTTAATTTTGGACTCATTAAAAAGTTTGTTTTTATGTTATGCATATATAATTACCATTGCTAAAAATTCAGTTTGATAAATTTACTTTTCCCATGACCTATGGTATACCCCATACCTACTCATTAATAGTAGTAAAAATCTTACACCCACTTATTTCGATGGCAGCGTTTGAAACCGCCATGTTAATGTCACATAAATTTTTCATTAAATGAAATTAGTTAGTTCATTTTAATTTGAAGTTAAAACGGAATATTTATGTTTCCTAGTCTAAATTTATTGAGAATAATGAGGTCACAAGACTAATTTGGCCGTGAGGCCATTGGTCCAGTGGTTAATGAATCCGAACGCTGAGTCGGGTGGTTGTGGGATCAATTCCTGTGACTATATTTGTAGCCAGAGCAAGTTTTGCGTTTGTGTATAATAAAAAGTGTATATTTATATGTGTACATTTAGTTTATTTTTTGTATAGAGGTTTATATTTAAACAGGAATAATATATCTAAAATTAGTTATAATATTGTTGCCCTAATTTAATAAAACAGACAGATAGAGATTATTCCAATTTTTCCCCGTCAGCTAAAGTCCCATGGTGTAATTTTTTCCTATAAGGCTGGGCGGTGTGAGTCAGACTCGAACTGGCAACCGACGGAAATGAGTCCTTCCTCCGCGCTATCGGCCGGCACTTTTGTTAAATTAAAATGGATGAGGTTTAAAGTGGAGCGGCCGTAACTAACGGTTGGCGCGTCGACGTCTGCCCGCGATTACGGCGATCTGCTGCGCGGCAAAAAATAGGACATTGAGCGACGCGTGGGGTCGCGCTCCCTCGTCTCTCGGCGCTCGGCGCGCTCAGCGCGCTCGGCGGCCGCGCGGTGTCACGCCGGCTATTAGGGAATATAACCCAAATAGCTACACATGCCTACTTGTAAATAACACGGTATACTCATTTAAATTTACGCTGTAACGATCTAAAAATAATATACTCACGCATGCATGAAAGGCTTTGAAACGGAGTTAATGAATATGCAGTCTACATGAATGGCTGTCAGAGTTTGTTGTTATTATCATTATCACCAGTTTGTCTTACTCCACTGCTGGACAAAGTTTTTCCCAAGGGGCTTATACCCTTTATTTTACGAAGTATCAATAATATTAAGAGTAATTTATCATTATAAGATCACATCCGGTCCCTTATGGTGTACGCAGGGAGCATCGATTGCCAAACCTATCCTTATAGAACTGGCGGGCTTATTCTACATTCATCACTTTCATTACACGCGCACGCCGGTTTCGGATACTTAATGGAACTTAAAGCAGAATATTAAAGAGTGACGTGAGATGTTTCTGGCAAATCAAAATGCATTTAGCGGCAGTTGCGGCAATTGTTGTAATTGCGGTGAGTACGGCGGCTGCGATGAGTACGGCGGCTGCGATGAGTACGGCGGCTGCGGCGAGTACGGAGGCTGCGGCTACTGCGGCGCCTGCGGCTAGTACGACGAGTACGGCGACTGCGGCATGCAGCGGGCGGCCTTATCTCGTTTCACCTTCAGGCGCGTCCCGTCGCGGCACGCGCGCGAGCTCTTTGACTAGTCTAGACGAATTGCATTATGGAAATTTACATACCTAGACTGTTCACATACAAACTCCTTAATGTGAATTGCATGAGTTTTTTATCACAGAATTTGAGTGTCTTTTGTTGAGAGTAATTTCGAATAAAATATCCTTAAAAATACGTATGTAGACAGCTTAGTGTTCAGATCATTACAATTCTAATACTAGACGTTTTTATATCCTTGATATGTGAGTGTAGGACGTTTTTTTTTCAATATTAGGTACTATATTATTGAAAGTATGTAACTTTCGACAATTTGTTTTTGAGTAAAAGCTATGTATATTTTCACTTACCAATTAAATTCTATGAAAGCTGATTACGTATTAGATACATGTTTTTTTTAAATCAGTAATCAATCATATTAAATATTTTGTTTTAGAAAGTAGGTACGTTAATTAGCAATGGTTTTATTGTTTTTATATATTTTGTTTTATACGTCTCAAAATGTGGGCGTTTATTTTGATTAGTTTGATTCTATTGCAATATAATTAAAAAAGCTAATTGCCTGCTAGTTTTGTCACAAATTGAATTAATCTATTAGAAAATTAATTTTTATTCAATATATATATAAATGGCAAGACTATTAATATTATATTTAACAGTGTCCTTTGCAGTGTAAGCAGAGAGCACTAGCTGCCAAATATCAATATCCTGAGAGAACTAACGTGCTTTTATAAATAGGTATACAACACTCTCTTCAATAGGTACACGCACGCCGCGTAGAGCATACTCAGTATCTGACCTATTTGAAAATAAATGGATACCAATGTAAGAAAATTCGTAAAATAAAAGCAAAATCCGGTTACTAGTTGCGGCGCATAAGCTCACCTACTCGATTGATATTTGTCTAGTCTAGACGCATTGAGCGTACCGCGAAGGACAAACGGTCTAAAGGTGAGATAGCCGCGCTGTACAACATTGTTGCTTTCAAATGCATCGCTTGATATGCGTCCCATACGGTGCCGACACAATGATTTAACTGTACGTTTATATTTACCGCCCATTACAAGGTTAAAATATTGCCTCGTGTCACCTACCTGGCTTTTGCAAGTTCGCGATGACTTTTAATACATTATGTATTAATACATACTTTAATACATTATGTATACATGTCAGCTAGTTTGTAACGAAAACAATAGCAGGTAAGGTTAGCAAGGAATCAAGCCAACAATTTTTAATTACATGTTACTATTTATTCAAAAAACTAATAATCCTTATTCAAACCTGTGTTAAATTAAATACTGTCATTATAATTTTTTGTACGTCAATCCCGACAAATACTTACATATTTATGTAGCTCTCGCAGCGAACTAACGCGTAATAGGAGACTAACGTAATACTAATTAGCGTTGTTTAATGTATAGCTACTTGTACCACCATGGATGTATGGTGCCGCCGTCTAGACGGCAGCTAGCGCCCCCACCGCGACCAGATAAACGTCACATCGGTATTAATGTTATCCTGTGCCCACACCGTGTAACAGATAGCATTTACATTGTATTGAAACGGGTATCGATTGTTTTGGGACTTTTGGCGCGCAATATTGCTGGTGTCTGTATCCGAACGTTAACGATCTATAATCAAAATTGTTATCATCATTTGCCTGATTCGCTAGTTAGATGTGTCGAATTCTTTTTATGAATTTGTTACGATATGAAATTCTTATTATTAAAAATGCATTAAAACAAATATAAAAATAAATTCTGTTTGTTAAGTAACATTTATAATCAATTTATTTATATGCTAAGTAAAAAGGAAATCTGTAATTTTTAATAGCTAGCAAAAAATGAAATAGTCAAATGTAGTCGACAAAAGCAAAAATTACTGTAATTATGTCGTCCTTTCAAATAGGGTACAATTTGGAGTACCACTGAACTCTGTCATGAATGGTCAGGTGTTTATTATAATGTTATAAATGAAATTTAATATTTGAAGGGAAATAATACGGAAACATCTTAACATTTGAAGGGAAATTATACGTTACTTGAACGTATTCTAAAATAAGTTATTACGTATTATGAAATTATGCTGAACTTCTGAAATTTTGAATTTGTAAGCGTCTCGCCTAATTGGTCTAATTTGCATAGTTTACACAAGCCAGTTTAAAACGAATATCTACTCGTAAAATAGGAGCGAATATGAAGAGAAACTGTTAAAAAGTATTTTAATTAGTAATAGCTATAAATAAATATAATTGGAGTTGACGTGTGTCTACACATCGACTAGATTGTTACTAGTTACTGTAAAGCAAATTCTAAAATAGTATTTAAATGTAAATGTCGTTAGTAATATTAAATGATTTCAACAACATTGTTGTTCGATATGTATTTTAATTAAAATCGTATTCCAAAGTAAATTCTTTCTTTTTCGTCTTCAACAATTTATTATTAAGGTATAATAAAACTCACATTGTTACTGAAGACCTTTGGAAACAGACAAGGTGACTTTCTATTGTGCTCGAGCAGCTACAGTAAAATATTAATCGAGAGACTGCTACTAAAACTTGTATTACGATATTTAAAAGCAAATAGTTTTTTTTTGAATGAAATTTAAGGTACGCATTAAAAATTTAACTGTATAAAATATTATATAAAAAAAGAAATAGCATACATACATAGAAAGAAATTAAAAAAATCATATTATCAAGTCCAAAAGGACCAAGACTCAGACCAAACAGGTCAGGTACTGGTTGATGGGGAATTCTCTGAAACCGGCGTGCGATTATGAAGAGAGTGATGATGTAGAAGAAAGACGAAATATTTAGCATTTTGTACTTTCTGCTTGTCTTCAAAAGAACATGACGTAGTAATATAACACTTATAATCATTTTCAATTCGTCGCTTATTTCATTTTAATATACCGTAATGTCCCGGCTGCATTTCTTCGAGGAGCTAAGTAAAGAAATATAGCACTCACACGGTTCACCCTACGTACCCCACCTTGGAATAGGGGGTGAGCCTATTTGATTTTATACTGAATAGGAGTCAGTTGCAAGTTATGTTAACGAAGTTTGGTGTTTATTGAGTGGGTGGGGGGAGTTATAACGCATATAGGTACACGCGGGTACGATAAGGGTACGTTGTAAGGTCGTCTAGACGCGGGGGCGTGCGGAAAGGTGCCGTTGCGGGCGACCGGGCGAACGTTGCGACCCTTTCGTTCGAGAGCGACTTTCGTGCGCTGGAATTGGGTCACGTACGATATAACGCATACGTGTGACGTAACTGCGTATAGTAATCGTATCGATGTGTGAGTTTAACGTATACGTGAAATGACAACGTGTGGGTTTAATATATATGTGATAGGACGCAATGATGGGATCGCAAAGAGAGGGATGAATGGACAAGTCTCCAGTGTATAAGGATAGGGATATTTAGTGACCGGTAGTCTCTGCCTACCCCGTATGTGCCTAACTACCTTGCCTACCAGTTTATGTAACTATTATAATTTCTTATCTAGATAGATAAATAAGTAACTTATGTTAGTTACAAAATACATAGAAGATTTTCAATTCAAAAATAATTTAAAGTGACGACTTTTTAACAAAGAAGTTTCCAGGTTGATGGAGAGTAAGATGGGTGAACGGCAGCTCACGAAGCTAAGTAGATAATTCCTAGTGTTTAAAACTTCTTCGATAGGTTTAAGTACTGAAGTTGGGCTTTTACTATGTAACTTGCCGGTTGTCGCTAACGTCCCTTTGTCTATATTTGCTAAATGAATGAAGAAATATCTGTAAAAACTTAAGCAATTATTGACTTATAAAAAACTATTGCGGGCGATTAGGGCATTCATTATGACGGCGTTAGTTTATAGAAGAAATATTGTGTTTGGGAAGCCATGAAAACGACACACTGCCCTAAATTTCGAAAATTCCTAAAATATTTGGATATACAGAACTTATTTGCAGAGTATCACTTTTATGCTATGTAAATGAATTGCATCTGTCTTATAGAAATAGCTATATATGTATATGTATATATATATATATATATATAATACTTAACAATGAGACTGGCGATCAACAGCCAACTCGAGACAGCTGGCGAGTTAATATCGGGCGATGATCACCTGCTCACAATTCCCTTTTTGTGGACGTGTGGCTCCCATTGTTTTTTAAATTTTATTGTAATTTAATAACATTCCAGGAAATCAATTAACAAGTACAATTGATCCTTATTCACTTCTGACCTATTGTGGATCACATATCGTGTTATACAGTTATAATAATTGTTATTAAATAAACATTAAGTTATCTAAAATAATAAAATAACAATAGGTACCTACGCAATATGTTTATGAAATGTCAATGCATATTATTATAATAAAAACGTATTCATGGATATTCAATTACATATATATATATGCATTATATTTGTTAAATAACAAATAAGTAATTCCCGAAGGGGTAGTCAGAGGGGTGTACCTACTACATCCCCACGTTTCACCAGTTACGTTTAAGTCCCATGGAATAGGTGGTGAGCCAATTGCCATACAACTGGCACTGGTCCAGACTCCGAGTCACTACTAGAAACTCTAAATTAGAAAAATCCAATAGTACCCGACCCGGGATTTGAACCCAGGACCTCCAAATCGGCAGTCGCGCTTGCAACCGCTCGACCAACGTGGCAGTCAATATCACGTAATATCGCAATAACGTAATATCACGCCCATAATATCCGAATGGGTAGGCAGAGAAGTGTAGTACACTCCCACGTTTCATTAGTCACGTATACGTCCCACAATGGAATAGATGAAGAGCCTATTGCCATACACTGGGCACAGATATAATAACGATATAAAAATATATGTACGTAATAGAAAAGGTTTACGAAGCCAAGTATAATATCCGCAAGGTCGAAGGGAGCGAAGCCTGCGTTTAGTAACAGAAGCTCAGCTAACGAAGACAAAGTATGTAAAAAATATAATTCATCCGAAATTTTTAAAAGGAGAAAATCTCATCGCGACAATTTCGAAGACGGCGTAGAGGCGAGGCTTCGGGGTGAAATATTTATCGTGCTCTACTTTGTGTCTCGGTAAATTATGAGGAAAATTTTTGTTGAGCACGAGTTAAATTATACAATGTAGGCAGCACACCGTGCTTGAGTATTTGCGCGCTGGTGTAACATTATTTCATAAGCTCTCAACGGGAGACCGAATTCCGCGAGCCCTCATGTTTTTACATGAAGCCAGCGATTGAAATGTAAATTGGATTCGAATTGGCCGGCACAGCCACTGTATTACCAAAAAGTGTAAAGGGAAACCTTTAAAGGTTTCGCGTGTTGCCGGAGAACGATATATGTACATTTTTTTTAAATTCATACTCATATGCTACCAAATTGGCTTTTTTATAATTGGAATAAAAATAATAGCGCTGGATATCAAAGAGGAAATTATATTAAATTGAAAGAGGAATTATTTCATTAATACTTCTTACCGCAACGTTTACATTATCATTCTGTATATTCTTTAAACAAACGTAACCTACCCGGAACACAGACAACAATAGCCAACACCAGGTCTTACATAGTATCATTAAATTCGAACAGTATATGAGACAATAGCGGTATAATATAATTAAGCTTAGGTTCCAGAATGTTCAGTTAGCGGCGAAATAACTCGCAGCAATTCCTTGCGAGATTAACTGGTTGATACTTAGTGTGTATTCGAGGCGTTGCCGCCACGGTAACTCGTACAATCTCATAACAACGTTGTAGACTCGCTGGCGGGGATCCAGCTTCCGCAAAATAGCTGGCCGACGACGTTCCGAGACCGTGAACACTTGTATCTGTTGTTAGTGAAATATTCTTCTAAATAAACTTTAGTGTGCAGCGATAATAAGTTTTAAACCTTTTATGAAGAGAATGATTAATGTAATAAGAAGCACATCGGCTCCGCGACGTTGGAGATATTATCAAAATGATACTTTGATGTGTAACAATTATATCAATTTTGATACTTCTATGAAAAAAGCGAATAGTGTAGAAGCACGTTCATTGTAAGTCTGAGAATAAACAAATTTGGCGTTCGGTGTTCTCTGCCTTCCCTGCAAGGGACCTGAAGTGACAGATCTTATTTATCTTATAATACTTTTATACAAAATGATTACTTGGGTTGATTATTGTTTGAAAGAGAACATTGAAACGATTTATGTGATGTAATTTAATGATTGCAACTTGCCAGTCCCTATTTGGATCCGCAGTTTGAAGCACTTTGTAGTTATCTGTATTACCTGCAACAAAGAAGAAAACATGATTATCATATATCAACTGAAAAAAAATTCTGAACAAATGTAAAACAAAACTGTGTAATGGATATTATATCCTCGTTATTATTTTTATTATTATTACATTGTCACGCTAGATCCGTTACGAGATAGGTAGAGTATCGAGTGTCAACCGAAAGTCTCCAATCCTGCGAAGTTACTAATTAGCTGGAAATCAATTAAGAGACTGAATCTTTGTTAACACTGGGCTTCCTGTTTACTTGTACAATCATTTGTACACGATCCCGCGGGAATGACAATGTCTTGTGCTTCTGGCCGCAGTCGCTTGAAATTCCTATTTCCTGACTTCGATACAGACGCGTGCCAATAATAATGGATAACTATGCATGGATTTTTTAGAGTAGCATGTCAATTAAATAATAGTAATCTATGACCATTGGTAATAACTGTATTCATTAGAGATCGATGATAAATAATGGATCGGGTGTCGTGGCACACCTCGGAAAGATCTAAGTCCAGCAGTGGAAGGTAAAGATTGATGTCATGATAATGACGTTGATGATGATGATAAGGTCCAAAAATAGAAAATATGAGCAAGTCTCAAAATTAGGAAAAAAATTTCTCAAATTTGACATACATACGTTCGGTTCGAGATGTAAGTGCCTAGTTCCAATTATGTTTTGTAATCAGAAATGAAAACGAATGCATCAATCGCCCAATCGAACGATTGCTCGTTTGAACGATCGTTCGATTGATCGAGTGATCAATTGATTGATTATTCTACTGGTCGACTAAGCGATTGTGTGACTAAACGACTGCTAGCCTGATAAGTTTACCAATTGATTGATTAGCAGATTGAAATTGTTAGTTTTTGTTTCAAAAAATCGTAACAGGCGGCTCATGTATGTACATTATATACTTAGGAATAAGTAGAAAAGAATTTTAAAAAATTGCGACGACAGATAAATAAGTGTGGACAATTCTAGATATAACGAGATGCACATTATGTACATGCAAATAGTACAACTGTCCAATATTGTACGAACCGGTACATTTTTATTCTCAAAATCCACTTTACCAACAACACAGCAGCATATTACTCCATAACACGAGGCAGTTACGAATTCCAAAACACGTTAGTTTCAGTTCCCATTGTCCAATGAACTAATACACAAATCCCCAACTGTTACGCGCAACTGCGAAACAAACTGTACGCTTGTTATAATTAAACTTGCGTGGTAATCCGTACCGCCCGGTGTAGTTTCGAAGTGTAACACAATATAAATTGCAATTGTGTTAGGTTTGTTGTAGGCTCCAGTTGTATATAAATATAGTTCGCATCTTATATGATAAGCGTCTCCCAATCGCTGATGTTCATATAAAAAATTGATGTTGATTAAACGAATGCATCTTAATTCTTTAACTTCATTTCGATAATACATTAAGTTAGAAAATACAAACACAATCGTAACGAAATGAACATACGAGTAAGAGGTAGAGAGCTAAGAACAATCCAATAATAGTCGTTATCCCCAGGGCTCTCGTAGAGACAGCAGTGTTGTGTCCTCAGGGAATCCATAAACTAACATCACTATACTAACACACATAGAAAATATCACCTGATCCAAATGTTTTTAAGAGCTTTTAAAGCCGTTATCGTTTCAACTTTCATCACTTATCTCGTAACTAATTTGGAGCATAGTTCACCAAGATGCTCTAGTACAGATTGGTAGAGACGCGGGTTGGAGTTCGTCAACATTGAGGTATTGTAAATAAATTTCGCTTAACTTAATACGGTAAAGCCTAGGAAATAGTATATAATATATCAAGAAATCTTGAGACAACTCATGACGCTGGCGCAGTGGTTAGTGAACCTGACTGTTGCGCCGGGGGACGTGGGTTCGATTCCCACTCCGAATAAAATATCTGTGTGATGTGCACAAGTATTTGTTCTGTGTCTGGATGTAAGGAATATCGATATAAGCATATGTTTATATAATGCATACATATGAATGCAGTTTGTAAGCCATCTGGTTACCATAATACCAGCTACCTTGACCCTTACTGTAGGTTCAAATGACCCTGTGTGAAGATGTCGCAAGACATTATTATTACATGGCCACCTAATCCTAAACTAGGCAGACACCTTGCTATGTAACCTTGAAAACGAATATTTATATAGACGAATTTACTCAAATACTAAACAAACAGTCGGCTTTGTTACATAAATATTTGAGCTGGGAGGAAGCCCGGACCCATAACAGTTGGGTTCAGCAGTATTGATCAGATAGCACAACACCAACAACCCAGTCAAAGGATTTAACATGGAATTTTAGTCAAAGAAAAGTTCACGCCTGTAGTTCCCAAAAAGGTAGGCAGAGGAGTGTAATACACTCCAACCACTGACTTTTATTTAATTACGTTAATTACTTTTATTCAGCAAAATTCATTGCCCATTTCGTTGTTATTTCGGTTACTCTGCAAATTTTTTCGCGCCAACATATTCAGTCTTCGTTTGTTTGGAAGAGAAAATTATTTTTACCTATAATGTGAGACGTACTGGTCCATCAGATTGACAGGAGTTATCATCGTCTCATCATTATTATCAGCCCTTTTTGTCATTACACTACTTTACTCGGGTATCCTCTCATAAAAATTATTGTTATTATTATATTTCTAAAAAGCTAACGTTATCGAGTTATTTACATTGTATCCAGATAATGGCCGTTTTTGAAGCAGTTACATACATAAATGTTACGATAGTCAGTGCAACATTAAACAAATCGATTAACTTATTGACCTCGGTGTGGAAAATATAATTTGTGGAGTAGAACAAATAAAATAGTTTCGTTTCATGTATATTACGTAATATTCGAAACGTAATATTCAAGTATTCATGTAGAAATATACATAACTTCCGAGTTACATAGTTTCCTTAGGAGGTGGGCAGAGCATCCTACCAAATCTATAAAAAAACGTAAAAATATAATTTTTCTTTGAGCTCAAAGGCACCTAAAGCTTTTACCCAAAAGCACAATTTGTATATGTCCTCACAAAAGAAAATGTATAATTGAGTAGGTCTACATGAATACTCAGTGAAACGTATATTGCAATATAAATATTGTATTAATATACATCATTAACACAGAAGCTAATTTCCACGCTGCGAGACCGAAGTGAATTATGAGTTGATTCGACTCGCCTGTTGCTCGATGTGTGTAATTCCGCCTGGGAAATCATAAGAGATCACACCGGTAGCGTATCACGAATAGAATTGCCTTTTGAATCACATTAGTGCTTGTATCATTTCGTTTAATGAATGGAATATCCCTTTGAATCATATTATTATTTTGTATCATTTTAATTCACAAAATGAATTAAATTTTGAATCGTATTAGAACTCGTATAATTTTATTTCACGAATTGAATTAACTTTTGAATCGTATTAGTTTTTGTATAATTTCCTTTAATGAATGGAAATATCCTTTTGAATATTATTACGTCTTGTATCATTTTATTTCACGAATTGAATGAATTACGTTTAGATTCACTTTTAATTACATCAGAATACACAAAGAAAAAAAGTCGAGCAAAAGCAGTGTGACCGAACTCGACAATATGTGTAAGTATTAATTGGTACCATCCAACCCGCCAATAGCCAGCGTGGAACAATGAGCTCTAATAATAATGAGATGAAACCCGTGTCGACACTGGAACGATATATTTGTTGATGGAGATGATCGTTAAAATTCTTACGTTCTACATTGCACGAATTGATTGATCCAATCTCAAAATGTATACAAATTGAAAAAAATTATATCAGGCTATAAATAGGCCTATAAGTATGTCCACTCCTGGACAGGCATAGATAAAAATATTCATGTTTATATATATATATATATATATATATAGAGTTACATGTAAAAAACATAGACTGACTTCTATCAATGGTTAATATGTGTAATGAACCCTTGACTAGTTAAACTTCGCTTAAAAGTGTAACACGTTTTGATATGTTTTGATACGTTTTAATAAATACAATGGGCAAAATTGAATAAACATATAACTTATTTTTATCCTTAACCCATATAAACATATGCCTACATATAATACGAGTATGTTAAGAAAGGTCATTACTTAACGGTCTCCATACTACATAAACGCCTGTAGCCAAACAGAGCAAGTATGCAGCTGCCTCAAGCAACGACAACACTGAGCCAGGCGTTACAAGCAGTGTGTGTATGTACACACTATGTATACTACATAATTATTTGTGTACTGTGAACAGTCATAACAAGTTGAAGCGACATTAAATGCAATACTCTGTGTACTGCTGCTTTTCATATGTCCACAGTTCGTTAAACCAACATAACTAATATTCTGAAACAACACGCCGAGCGCCACAGTTAATAAATTAGTTTACTGCTTTCATATTCGCTCATGTACCTACGCTGAATATCACTTGTTTTTGTTTCTAAGCATAACTAATTGATCATAAAACAAAATGGAATGTGATTTTATATATATAGCGGATAAATAACGATGAATATACGAGTACATTTACACAAAGAAAACTGCGTTCGGTATAGAAGTACATACACAGCATCTTTAGTAGTTTATGATGAAACGAGAATTTTGAATTTGGATTTGAAATATTATATTATAAGGGAATATATGTAGGTCCAGATTAACGTTTTAAGATGTGAATGAAAAAATACATTTACAATTTTACAAGTCTTGACAAATTTTTAATCATATATAGGTTTTGAAAGTCCTAGTCATATTTGTATGTTTAGGTAATAACCGAAGCAGGTAAATATTTACTTGGAAGAGAAACAAACTTTGAAATGAATTTACCTAATATGCAAAATGTGGTCAAACAGTGGTCTGCGCGCGATATTTGCTTACATTTTAATACAAAAAGCAGTGGCTTGAGCTGACTCCTTTCGAACCTCGAATCCGTCCGAAGCAAGTCGAATTTTCCCAAAAACAAACTTGAAATAAGCGGGAACATGATTAAATCACAACTGACAATATATCACAGAGGCACGACTGCTCTCTTACGATAAATATATTTGTCGCTTAGTTGTCCCTAACAACCCCGTAGGGGACCTCGCGTAACCATACATTAGCAATAAGTACACCTATTACATGTCTAAATTATCAGTTAAGCACAATATTGTGTACTTTAAACGTTATTAAGCAACAAAGCTCCATATGATTGGACTGTGTACACACTCATCGATGCTGCCAAACAACCGAGCTGATGTTTGCCCACCGCCAGCGCGGTCAGCACATAACAGACAACAGATACAATACCTACTCTCCGTTAAGCCCGCAATCAGTTGATTGGACTGTATCAATTTGGTATTCTAACTGAACATTAGTTACTATTGAGTTTTTTTAAATTGAAATTCCTAGTAGGCGTCCGGAGTCTGATTCTATATCTGGTGTATGGCAGTAGGCTCACCCCCTATTCCATTGTGGAACGTATAGTATAACTGGTGAGACCCGAGAGTGTACTTTATTCCTCTGTTTACCTCATGGAGGAAATACAGATTTACTACGTAGTAGTTGTAAGTTAGAAAATCACAATAGAACCCGACCAGAATTCGCTTGCAACCATTCGACCAAAACGGGAAGCAACGATAATATACACTTTAATAATAATAAAATATCAAAACAATACTCTTTTACATTAAAAAATAAAACAATAACAGAAACATTGAAACTCCAACACATTTTTTGGTTGTACGTACAAAAATTGTTTTAAAACAACTGAATGTTGGAATAATTAAAGTGCATAGTTCTTGAAAACGTATTTTAAAAATATTCAACGAAAACTTCACCGAGGGATATTATTAAAGTCTCGTTAGTGCAATTCACGTTTTTTATCGTCTCTCAAATGTAACTTTATTATTGTACTATTAGGTCTCTACTGCATAGTTTTCACAATTCTCTCCACTAATTTCCATAGAGTTTTAATTGTAAAAAACGGTTTTAAAACTATTGAAATTTAAACGTGAATGTAATTTAATTATATTTTGTATTTTGAACGTAATATGTAGAAACACATAGTGATACGTGTCTACATATTACATTAAAATTCACATTCATCGTCATTTTCATAACTATAATCGTCAACATCAGGCTGTCTGTCTCAGCCCATTGCTTGACACAGACTTTCCCCGATAGGTAAGTCACATGGGCCTAGTCCTCGACTTGCCGTATCTAACTCCTGCCTGTATTCATTAATTCAATTTAATTTTCATATATTAGGTTTTCATCATCATCATAGGCCTCTCCAGGTTAAGATTTTCTCTTAGGTTTTATTATACCATAATCATTTTTACAAAGAAAATAATGTTTAC
>DWME01004765.1:0-15860 GCA_018244795.1 Parelbella ahira ahira | reverse complement strand
GGTACTAACCATAAACATGTCGAGGGTGTTACACAGCCTTAAGCCTTTTAGGGAGCGTTAGTATGATACACGGGTGCAGTCCTTATGATGTCACAGAGCTGAACCAAAAAATACTGTGCAAATATTACATTTAAGTACCTCCTATGTATATTGACATTGGGTTGGTTCTATCGTTAAAAAGATAAATTTATTATGTTTGCTAATAAAAGATAATGTTATTTAAAAACTTTTTCAAGATCCTCTTTTATCCATTATTTAACTTTTCCAAGATTAAGCAAATTAGATGTGTAACTTTTAAAATTGATCTAAAGGACCTTTTTTTGACTAATTAACAAATTTTCGTAAACAAAGAACAAATTTAAGGAAAGTATCTAAGCCCGGAATTTTTTTGCAGGTTCTTATTTTCACCGTTTCAGCTTGAAAGTAATAAAATGGAAGTATGGTCTCAACTGATATCTTTACTTAGGATTTAAAATTGCATTTTAAAACACTTTAATTTGTTAATTTGTGGATCAGTACCTTTTGAGCATCAAATCTATCTTCACTATTTTACATAAGTGTTGTACAATCAGATCCCATCCGACATTACGAAAATTGTTTGTAAACAGACCTTTTAGGTAGACACAGCAAACTACAGATTGGTATTCAGAAAACAATTTATTATTTATTATGTTATTACGATTATTATTTAAAATAACACCTTGCAGCCACTCGACCAACTGACTCGTAGGTCGAGCGGTTCCAAGCACGACTGGCGATCGGGAGGTCCTGGGTTCAAATCGATTCAAGATACTATCGGATTTTTCTAATTCAGAATTCCTAGTAGTGACTCGGAGTCTGGATATGTGCCCGGTGTATGGCAATAGGCCCACCACCTATTCTATAGGATTTAAACGTAACCGGTGAAACGTGGGGCTGTACTACACTCCTATGCCTACCTATCCAGCGATTACAGGCGTGATGTTACGTTTTTTGCTTTCCTTAATACGTCCACTTTAATGATTATACGAGTACATGTTAATATTTAAAAAAGATATTCCCGTTGCTCAAGAAATGGGAATATGTTAAAAGCTTGCAAAAATATTTTAATTGGAAACTTACTAAAACATGGCCGTCATTAGTGCTCTCATTACTGGTATCTCTTCTGCTATCAACAATTATGTCCATTGCTTCTGGTATGTCGATTCCAGTTACAAAAATAGTGCCGTTTTTAGCGCGACGTCTGAAACGAAAATAAACTTTAGAAAAGCACAATTTCAGTTGAAAACTTCTCATTACGACTTTTAATACAAACTATTTCCTTTTCATACACTGATTAACGTAATTCGTTTTAGCACGATGTATTTCGTTTGGTTTTGGAATAAGCATGTTTCATTTTTTCTATCTTATCTAAAAAGAACCTTCCAAAGAAACAATCATGAATTACCATTTCAGTATTTCGTATTTTCGAATAAATATAATTACAGTTGAAAACATAATATTGTAGACAAAACAAATTTTCTTACTATGTAGTAAGTTATCGGGGAAAATATCTTAGTTCGATAATTACCTCTTGTCACAAAATACGGAAATTTCTAAAATGGAGACGTGAATAATTGAAACTCCCAACGATTACTGGAACTTTCAGTTGGGACTTAACTAATTTAAATTTCAACTGCTCCAGTATTTTAAACACACGCTAACTAACCAGTGGAAGTTAGTCTCTACTTTGATTGCATTAGGTCTATTTTATATGCCTATACTATCCGATAGTTTACGATGGATACAGGAGCAGAGAGAGATCAAGACTCAGTCAGCTACTTTAACATCACGATATTATGAACAATAAAAATGACGTTTAGTAGATGCTTAACTGTATTTTTAATAACGTTATTCGCACACATAAAACCTATTGTAGAAGTTGGACAACATATTACACGGAGTGTTAATCTTATACAAGTCAATCAATTTATTGCTAGCTCCATACAAAGATCTTTTTTATTTCTGTTCCGCATACGTTGTTACATTTTCAGCTTGTCACTCTTAGCCGTGGAGCGAAAAAGTTATCAAGCTGAAAAATTAACATACATCCAATGAATATACAAAAAGGGCGTCGGCAGTTTCTTTGATGCTAGTTTTGTCGGATACTACTAACTTAAGGTGGGGTTACAAGAAACAAACTAACCATAATTATCATCTGTCACTTTAGCGCGGAAGGTATTTTGAAAATCTCGTATCATACTTCTCCTATTTTGAACTTTGTTAATTTTAATACTTGTTATATCTATACTTTAAGATTGAAATATGGATTACTGACTAATGGCTAATTATGAGTATGGCTAAGTATGTGACTATAATTCCGAGTTCATCCCGATAAACTTTTTCGATTTTTATTTACCTGAAGTGACGTATATCGAATTGACAGCAATATCCAACCAGCGTGAACACTTGTCTGAACATGTCGGCGCAGGCGTTGACCTTCGACCGCCACACGCACTGCTGGAGCAAGACGTCACATGGTTTTTTCAGCTGAACATAAACAAAATCACATCAATAAGGTCCGTTAATATTTTTCCCAATAACAATTATTATTCATTAACTTTTTCAAAAAATCTGTTAGTGTAAACTAATCTTAAGCAACTGGACTCATTCATGTACCTATTTTTACATAAATCGTAAGGCAAGTTTCTTAAAAATTGTTTTTCTTGGAATATCCAAGTGTTAGTAGACGGTCAAACTTACAAAGGATTTGTAAAATGAAATATTTTCAGTCATTGCTAAAATAAGCCCTTGCACCCAACGAACATTTTTATCGAACTCAAAATGGATCGTACTTAAGTTCATTGACAGTGGTCATCTTAACTTGATAGTGAAAACTAAAAGCGTAATCTTTGTTGTGGGAGAGATATCACGTCGGTCATGCTTTTTAAAATATTCTAAAGATACGAAAGATTCTAGATATATAAATTCTGGTAAATTATGAACGTTTATCGTAACGTTTCATTACGTTTTTTATTTATCAAAATCCGCTTTTCGTACTTCACACAGCAACATGATTGATTCGCAGTATTCCATATTCATGGGCAGTGATCGAGTGGCGTTTTGGGACCTCAAGAAGGCGGTTTGAGATTTCCTGTTGCTTCCAAATTATATTCTTTTTTTACGTAATAAATCGACTGTTTTAAATTTTATGTGTGAATCATTCATTGAGAACAAGTAAAAAAAATCGAGTTTGTCATAAACTTAGTCATTCTAATAGGCGTCTTATCCAATAGGTCCGCTGAAATGTTTATATTCAATTTCTCTTTTTTCTACGCCTCTGTCTACCCAACCTTTCAAACTGGCTATAAACAATTGCGACCTTTATCCACCACATCCATCACGAGTTGCGAGATCCGTTCAAACTTTATCTCAAAGTGACGCTAATGAAAGAAGTTCATTTATCTTACATCATACAATTACTTCGGCATAATTGTCTATGCCGTTGTTAATGGAATCTGATAAATGCGTTACCACTTCGAAACTGAGCATTTAAACAGGTAATAGCTGCCTATTTAAACACCACCACAGACAAGGGTTTATATTCCGCCTGTCTGATATTTTAAGCCTTGCTCATACCTCTTCAGTGAAGGCAGAGGAAGCACGGACCCCGTTGGAATGTGCTTGTCTGTAGACTGAAACAGACACGATGGGGATTGGATGATACCTAACGGTAATTATGAAGTCTCATCACGTTTAATAAATCTCACTGACTGACTTTCTTCAATTTATACTGATCTTCCCTTAAATCAAACAGGCTTAAAATCTAACGTTTTAAAATACAAACCATTTTTTTTAAATATAAGTCATTGTCTTACCCGGTCTGTTACAGGGTGAGCAGAGAGCATCGAGTGTTAAAATTCTTATCTCTGTCCTAGCAAACATAACGTGGCGCTTATACCTTAATTATGAGCAAATTATACAACCCTAAATATATCTTATCTAGATAATTAATTTCGTATAAAAATCACATAAAGTAGCTTAAGTTCCCGATCATTTAACAGTCTTCTCAAGTAACAAAGTTTGTGCAAAATTTGAGGCTAAATGAAGGTCGGGTTCACGTGGTCGCAAACGGGATCGCTGTTCGCATTGTAACACAGCGCTAATTTGTGGCAATGGGATTTCATTACAGCCAAGTATGACTCCGCAACCCTTTGATGTTCAAGTTAAAGGAAGACGCACATAACACTCGTATACATATATACCTAATGTGTTATATAATACGTAACTATTTATATTTTATATAAACAAACACTTAATAACTGTGTTGTCTTCTAAAGTCAAATAATATTAATGAAATGTTCAACCATCGACAAATTGGGCTATTTATAAATTTGGGATATTAATTTACCACATAATATTTTTAGTTTTTAATCAATTTTACAATCGGAATGCCACATTTTGTCTTAAGGTGTAGTTAGTAATGGCAATAGTACAGATGGTCGTCTGAACGTTCAAATAACATACATACTCGTATGTAGTCGATAACTTGTAGCTAGCTTTATTTGACGTTTATCGATTTGACCACTGAATAATGACATTGTCCATCTAATACGCTTTTTACGAAACGCACTTTCTTGTTCTATTACCATATCATGTCTTAAGCATTTTGTTAACATTTCTTGTTATTATAAAAGAGCTTGACGCTTTCATTTACGTGTACGTACGTCATTGAATATATTTCCCAAACGGTTTGTTGTTGTGTTGTTCGTTTAAAATATTAGGTACTATATACAACTGTACGCAAAGTGTTACTGATACATCGCATATTTGTATGTTATTTGTCTACCGGTTGTCGAAATTTGACCGTAAATAATATAATTTTAAGTTCATACGCTCTTGAAGTTTGTATATAATTATATCAAAATGCACATTTCTGTAAATGCATATCTACTGTGTGCTAGTGTTTGATCACCGACTTATATTATATTCTTTGACAGTATTAATGTAAATAATAAATGTATTGTTTCATTACATTTAATGAGTTCAAAACGTATAACTAATACGTATAAATTTTAGCTTTCCGCATTCCTACTGAACGCAAGCGTTCATCGTACCAAATTTCGTACTCCTCCGTGCAGGTAATATTCTTAAAAGATGGTACAAATATTTTTCTTCACGTAATAATATATAGGTATGTCGGAGATGGCCATTAATATGGACATTAAACATATCGAATATAGGTATTAGTAAGGACGTTAAATGATTGCAGGAGACGGTCATTAGTGCGGATGGTTCGAAACGCAACACGATAGACGGCAGCACCATCGCAATGTCGATGTTTGGCTAACTTCGTGCTACGACGGAACCTAGCTGGTGGAGAGACGGATAAAGAGGGGTTTTTCTATCCTGCCGTCTGAGAGAACGGATCCTCCACACTAGGAACTGTTACTCGTTTCGTTTGCCTAGTTTGATAGTGCTTAGAACGCAAGCTAATTTGTACAACGTTAATAAAATGATTAGAGGCTATTCGCTGTTTCTCTTTGTTCGATTACCCAATTACTCGCCCACACTAAGTTTGACAATAGTGATTTTTATACCTGACATATCCGACAGATATACATAATATATAAAAATACTACCTCTAGTCGTTTATCTCATACGAAATTCAACACGCGTACAAAAGCTACTGAAAGCTTACGAAAATATATTACAATTCGGATACTTCTAAGCGGACAGTTTGGGTAACAATTTACTAGGACTTTTTTATGCAAGGTCACTGTCTGCGCCCTCCTTATTGTTTTTAGACCCATTTTTATATTTAATATTTTCATCATCATCAACCTTTTATATTATTCCATGAGGCATTAAGTGAAGATTGGGCAGACTTCACACTTTAAATTCAGTTAAATAATGTGAATTTAAAAATGTCACCTAAGGTGCATTGCCACCCATAATCATTAGAATAGCATCTTGGAGTGTGATCCAGTCATTAGTTTGGTAATAAATTGTGTCAATCAGCGGTACAATTGTAGAGTTAATGAGTCAGTTAATTAGTACAGTTGTTAAACGGTTAATTGCTTGCAACCGAACAATGGCTCGTACGTCAACCACACATGTAAATGAACATTCGAACTTCCAAATATAATTAATAATGCATACGTGTTCGTTGCTATGCATACATGCAGTGAGATCCACAGCTGACAATATGTATTTACATCCATATGAGGCAATGAGGCATATTGTCGCCCCTAGATTCCACTGAGGTGGGAAGAGACATTGGATTTTATTTGTAAATTGCACGCAGAAAGTTCCAGGTTCAATTATGGCGTCGGTCGGGACGACGCCATTTGTAAAAGCAACGGGTGCGACTGGAAAGCAATTCTTCTGCCTGCCCTTTCGGGGAGATACAAGCGTTATGTTAAATTATTACGTTAAAAAGCTTATTGGTGTAAACGGACTACATTTTGTAATTCAAAAGGATAATAAATCCAGCAATACATAAAAGTACACACAGACAAAACAATCTTGATCCATACATCGTACGTTTAACGAATATTATTTACAGGCGTTTATCCTCGTTTTACCCTGCAGTTAAATAATCTATTATCTGCCAAATAGAAGTTATCGAAATATATTGTTTTCACTATAGGGGTGACATTGTCTTCACCGAGATAGCTCACCGTTTTGTCCTATTCTCCTCGAAAGATGGCCGATAAGACGAATCGGCCCAAATTATTATATCTCCTCAATTATACTCTGTTACTGTTGTGTACATTTATTAATTTAATTCACTGTTATTAATTTATTTATTCGATTATCAAGCGCGAGGTTATTCATAAATATTCATATTATTAGAGTAACACTTTGTTTCAATTATTATTCACACGGGCGTAATCCATTTTCATTATCAATTAATTAATGCAAATCGCCTACATTAAAATCACAAAATCAGCATTGTTGAACCTCGTTCCAAATAGTAGTTAAATCCCTGTATTACGAATTGATAAACTGTAAATATATTTGATTAATTAGCGGCAATAATTAATTAATCATTAAATTTTATCGATTCTCACAAAATATCAGCAATTCATATAAATGTTACTGAAGCTTTAACGTTTTAGGTATTACAATACCTTTTAAATAAACGCGAGATCTGGACTGATCTTTTTCGTAGTCATATTTTTCTAAGGTATGATGTGGGTCGTTTGGATAAAGGCCCGCCTATATCTACAAAAACTGCGAAAATCGTAATTTCCTTGCAAGTATGTGTGTCTACAGGTATTTCTTTATTCTATTGTAATTTAAATATTGCTGAGTTTTGGGTCTTTTTGCTATCTTATATTAAAATGTTATGGTGTTTAGAGATGCGGCCACCGTCATAATTTCTGCATATTAAGCTTAACTTTGAATTACTACCTCATCCAATAAAACGTCATATGTATATCCCAGGGCTTCCAAAATCATGTGCATCTTCTTTATGAAAGGCTCTGGTTTGTAATCCTGGTTCATAATATCGGCAAAGCTTCTATAAAAATCCTCTATTTGTGTGGGTTCATAGCCTCGAAGCTGTCTGAAATTGAAATTTATTGCAATAAATTTAATAAATTAAAAAGTTTAAATATGAGGTTTGATGATAAATTTATCTCCGTGTCTAATCTTGTATCCATCAGGACGTTCTTCGCTAAACATCTTACTTATTTGAATACTAGGATTATTATAAAGACCTTCACAAACTATAGTAATATTCTAAAGACGAAATTTAATCGTCTGTCTGATTTTGATACAGAATAATGTGGATGGTTTGAACTTTAAAAAGAACACGGACTATTTATATACGATATAACTTTTAGATTATTGGCTCACCATCTATTTGATGGGACTTAAACGTAACTGGTGAAACGTGGGAGTGTACAACACTCATCTGCCAACCTCTTTGGGGATTACAAGCGTGATGTTGCATTTTATAATATTGAGACTTTCGTTTATCTGCTGATTCATCGCTTCCATCATTAATTCAATGTTCATTGACAATTTATCTTTCGATCTTTCGTTCTTTCGTTTGTTTGTGATTTCCGTACCGTTCTTTATCGTTCGTTCCCTTGTTTATTCGTTAGATCGATCGTTCGTCATACAATTGAGCTATTAATTTTAGTATTGTATAGTATCTCTAATAGCCAGTGTTAATGTATGTAAGTAATTATTGCTTGAATTACGTTAAAGTACTTACAGTATTTTAGTTATGTTTTCAGCTTTCGGTCGATACACTATTTCCGTGTCGCAAACTGCTACGGCCGGGAAGGTGATCTTCTCGATCGGATAATGTGTAGATTCAACCTGTAGAAATAATTTCTTAACGAAAAAAATGTAGAAACGGTACGAGAAAAGGTAGGCAAATGCCCTAGCGCTACCCTTGACTCGTTTTGACGGAGGCACTGCTGTGCCCCCAGATGTTAAATTATCACACACTTCTAACTCGCAGCTACCTCCAATATTTTAGTTAATGGTTCGCTTGCTTTATACTTCTTCACCTGTTATACTTTCGTCAGACTATGACCTTCGGAACCTTCGGAAGTAAATATATTAAAATAAAACATTCAATATAACATAGAATATCATTTTTGACATACAATATAGTATTAAAGAAAGTACGAAAATAAATAATACTTCTATTATGGGGTTTAGTAAGAAATTAGAAATTAAAACTATTCGACAATTCTCTACTACCTACTTCATAAAATAAGTATCATATATACTCGTAAATATACAATAAACCCCATTGCGATAGGTTTCCATTCCGCCATAATATTTAGTAATTCGTAAACTGTGCGGTTACCCTACTAATTAAATATTCTATGTTTGTGTATTAACCGGTATTAATACACTAGTGTATGATCGAGGAGTGGATTGATATCGTACGTATCTACAAATGTAATAACTAGAATAAATCTGTAGTTTTGTGAGTTTTGTAAGACTTAGCTATGTATGTATCGGACCAGGGCCAGAAGGAGTGGCGACGAAGCCTTAGATGTCCAGCAGTGGAGATCTAGACGCTGATGATAATGATGATGAAAAATATATGTAAATTTACAAAACGTTTTTTTGGTATCAAAATTTTAGGTATCAAAAATACCATGTACTAATAAAAATAACTATAGATTTAATCTCCTTGTCAGCCTCTCACAAATTATAATTTTGACTTGGTTTGTACAGGAAGTACGAGAATGAAAAGAATGCATTAGACAGTTATACATATAGCAGGCCATCAGAGAATAGGAAGTGCAAAGAAATTTTGGTTGAAGTGTTCAAGCCGCAAAGCTATTTAAGACATTTTATGAAATACCCACCACAGTAAATGTAGGATCAATGATGAACTTGCTCCAGATCATATGGCCCAGAAAACCGCATAGAGATATACTGGCTGCTAAGATGCAGCACCAGGTCAAGCGGATCCACCATTGACTTCTCCTGTAGAAATAGTTGACCCCATGGATGGTGCAATGTTGGCAGAACTGCTTGCATTTCTCAGCGATTGCTTGTAGAATTGAAGGAGTTAATGGGTTCTTTTTCTAGAAAGGAATGATGGCTAACTTTAATTATGAGTTCTCTGCCTAAGACTGTCCTAAATAGCACGTAACGTTTTAGTTGAAGAAAATAGCGATTAAATTAGTTAGCAGTTACAAATTTAGCAACCAATCTCGAATAATAATGTAGCGTTAGGACTAATATTTTTATTTAATTCAGTATTACATAGATGTTATTAAGTCTGTCAATTAGAATAAATTGCTTAAAGAGCTTTAAGAATAGAACCGGCAATATATATTCACACAGTAGATACTTATGCAAAATTATTAAGCGACATAGCGCTAAAATGTATGCCATAATGTTTAGCCAAAACAAGAAACAAAAAATTAAGATGTTGTAAATATATTAAGAAAAACACAAATTTTTACAATAGGTATATACAAAAAAATATTTACTTAGTAGTGTAGGCTGAGCAAATTTGCAGACTAAGAAATCTTTGTAAATTATTTAAATAAATCCATGATGTATAAAAAACTTTCCTTCTTTAGGATGATAATAGTCACAGCAGTGTACATCGACCCATTTGTCAGTCATATAATGTACATAATTGTATATAGATTTTATCTAATCCGCGCTGTTCCATCTAGTAGGTAAGTGGTAGTGATGTCAACTCATCATTATTGCATAGCTATGTTCGTATATTTGTATACTGTATATATATTTGTATAATGACGCCGTTAATTGTTTCCACTTAGCGCGTAACGAATACGCCAGGCTGTTCGTATCGCCGCTCCTTACAAATATATTGCATTACGTCCGAACGGAAAGTACATTTTGGAACACGATTTCATTTTACCGACCTTAAAAATTAGACTGTTTTTCTTGCCAGTCGCTTAATATTGTGTTTAATTTGAGCAATTTATAATAATAATAATAATTTTGGGTATATGTATATTATACATATTATATATATTATATATACCTTCTCAACTAAATTATATTTTTTCGGGCTAGCCAGACTAGTTTCTTCGGTCCTTCTCAATGAACTCTTACAGGTAGTAGGTAAGGAAGAAACAAAAAGAAATTATGCTTATATTTTGGATAGAGTTATTCCGAAAAAACATTGAGTTAAACCGGTGTATACCTAATTATGGACATAAATAAATTGTAAAATAATGACAATATTTTGGCACACGTATACAATGTTATTTGATCTTAAACTACGGAGAACATGAAGTATCGTAATCGGTTCATAAACTACGTACATATACACTTTTCTACAGGAATTTATCCAAATAAATTTACTCCAAATCAGAATGAAAATGAAACAGAATGAAATTTACTCCAAAACAGAACAAATGAGTATGTATCCATTAGAACTTCTGTCCACTATGCAAATATTAGACCTGACTGTGTAAAGAAGCCACAATATCCGGTTTAGCGGTTATAGTCACTTACCACTGAACTAGCAGATCAGTCGAATTTGGAAATATATACTTTTTGTAAACTGAAGCGATGAAAAACGTTTTCCGTTGACTGAGAAAATATTAAACTGCGAATTTTCCGCTTCGTTACTTTATTAGGAAAGCAATTTGGAATCTAATTTCCATAATTATTTTGATTAAAATATGCTTTTTGATTCTATACACTGCTCTTGGCGTTGACGTCTGGTGACGTCAAAGAGTAGCTAACAAAATAAAATTATAGCTTTATAGCAAGGATTTGATGTCTGTAAGTACTGTCACTCTGGTATTTGTCGACTGGTAGAGATGAACATTAATGATCAATAAAATAAACAATAAAATAATGATAGAGTTGAATATGACGACAATATCAAATTTTAAGGAATTTTAACCTATCAGAATACGGTAACATATCTGACTGAACGTAGTCATTCAAAAGAAGTTTTGAGGTAAACCCTGAAAAAATATAATACCTATTGAATATAAGCGGACTAATAACAATTTTTCAATTGTACTTCGACAGTTTCAATAGAGAAAAGAATCACCTAAAATAGAAATCAACAGATTTAACGAGGTATTCTCTTCGCCGTAAGCGCTCCACTCTCCTCCCACGTGGCCTTAGCCTACAGGGTAACAATTTATTATTTATACAGCCTTTACGGTTTTTGCTTGCCTGACGTTATTTTAGGAGCTGGAAATTATTGTACGTCATGCTCATTGGTCTATAATAAAACTCAGAAAATGTTATTCGAAATATACAGACGTTAAAAAGAAGAGGACTACTATTTTTGTATACAAAGATTTAATGTTATAAAGAATAAAAATCAAAAGACGCAAGTAAGGGAAGATATTTATTTTGGCTATTATGGCCGTTTATTTTGTATTAAAACTTTTGTTGTGCTAAATAAGTCAAATATTATTACTTATATTATATATAAGAAATAATAAATATAATGAGAGAAAATAAATATATAGAGGATGTTAAGAAATACTCACCTTGGAATACATTTCTTTACTCTGACATCAAAACAACTCTTTATAAGCAGATATGTCAATGCAAACAAAAGTAACTCCCCAAAAGCATCGTCAAAAATCCATTACGGTGTAACGAATGATTTACATTAAATACCAAACTCTCGTTAAGAACTTTGTTTTCGGAAATGTGTAGAGAATACGGTTCGTGTTAATGAAACGAAAATGATGGATGTTAATTAAAATACAATAAGTTATATTTTTTTTACACAAAACTTTCACGAGGGCGTTTCGTATAGTTCAGCGTATTTTAGGGTTTTGGGTATGGAGGATTTCAACTCATGAATCATTTATAACAAGTTCATGAGTTATCGAAAAAATGTCCATTGGCCTGTTGCTTTCATGATTTACAGATACAAACTTTTACTTCTAGGCGTGATTTCAAAATACCTGAACTGTTGCCCGCTTCTAAACCTACTTGATTTTCTCTAATTTAAATTTTGTCTGCAGGAATAGCAGAATTTTAGAATTTGTAATTATTCTAATCAGATATTTTCTTTCGACACATCCTTAGGAATAAAGATATGCGTAGATACAAACCTGTACAAATGACTTTAAAAATTAATAATTTATAAATTGGAAAAATATATCGACTACATTGTTATTGTTATCGTCACCCACCCGCGCTTGGTCGTTAAAACTTTGTACAATTAAGGATAATATTCACGTCAAGACATTTGATTTCATTTTTCAACGACTCCAAGTTCTTCGTTGGGTGTAAGTGTATAAATTATTTTTACAGGCATTCTTGGTATATCTTCGATAGCAGGATTCGAACGATCCGTAAAATTGGGATATGATTCTCGTAGTCAGTTTATATCTTGTAAAATTTTGTAGTCGATTAAAAACCTCTTGCAAAATACTTCTTTAACGCAACGTTGTCAAGTAAGCTGCTCTTTATTGCTAAATGTGTAGACATACATACATATCTACACAATACATTGCATCCAAAACCTTACTAAAACCTATGTGGTGTATGCCCTGACTTCTATTTAATTATTTAGAAAAGGCAACAAATGAATTATTGTTCTAAGGTTGACTACTAGTAATAAACCATGTTGATGATGTAAACGTCTTGTCTTCTTGATTTTTCCCACATAATAGAAATACCTACTTTATACTTTCATTCTATAACGCGAAGTTCTTGTTAACAATGCTGGGTGTTGTTTTTAAGGTTTTTTCTCTTTGAATGCCATAGCTTTAGAAGCGTCTTAAGTGAAAACATACCTAGCTATAATAATGTATGACTTTTAATAAGTTTAAATTTACTCCCTACAATGTATAAAAATATTTGAACAGCACATTTTTCAACTCTTGGTTGTATGGGGAGAAGAAACAAATGACACCCTTAAAATTGCCGAAACCGACATTAGTATTGGAGAATATTACGACTTTGCATGGCACCGTACAGTTTACATACAAGAGAGGTGGGAGTTTGCTTCTCTGGACATTCGCAATGTTCGCGAATGTGGTGTTCACTGTGATATTCATACTGGTGATCAAAAACAGGTACAACAGTGACCAGATTATTACCAGGGTACGAAAATATTGCAACATTATTTCTTAAATGTTTTATTTCGCACAGTACAATTGTGACTATAACAACATGAACAATTTCAGATTAATGCAAACTGCAAAATCAGCCAAGTACCGTTCCCAGCGGTGAGCATCTGTAACTTCAACGTGGTCTCGCTAAGAGAAACTGCTGTCATCACAAGAATTTTGTAAGTACGAATATGTTTTTGAAGGTCTATAGTTATATTATGTAAAGATAGTAGGTTTAAGTGAAAGTTCAAATGCGGTAGTTTTGTATAATATTGAAGTTAAAAATCAGCTAGTTATTACTACTATGTAAATTACCCTGTGAAAATTGATTTGTATTATAAGTGTGCAAATTTTAAGCTCCGGAGAGAGCTATACTTGGGATTTCTCTACTGACAAGACCCGAAACGGTGAAATCCGTAGACGAACTAAGGTTACCGACGCAGCTCTCAAAATTAATAAGTTGAAGTGGCATTTTGTTCAGACTACTTAGGCTATTTAGGTCATCGAATGGCGACCACGTCTCGGCAAGAGGAGCGTAGTACGCCCTCCTACCAGATGGTCTGATGACCTGAAGAAGACAGATTAAATGAACATGTATTGCGATTTATCATACAATGTGATAAGATTCGTCATAAATAACGAATAGATAATGACTCACTTTAAATCCTCCAGAAAACAGTACAACAGAAGTCAAGAAGAAATAGAAGGTTTCTACGACCGTTTGCCTGGTCTGACGAACTTTAACAAGATACATGGAGAAGAAAATAATTTTACGAAAATAATAAGAATATTGAAAAAACATTATTTTACTATTGAAACTATTATGGAAGAGGTATGCAAAAGCTACGTACTCGTATTTAGAAAGAAATTTTATTCTGTTCTGATAAAATAAATTGACTTGTAATTTTCAATTTTTAATCCCGTACTATGGCCTTATCTCTAAATATTTCACATTGGAATATAAACATCTCGTTACGGCTAACGAATGTATTTTTGAAACGAAATTTGACAAATTATTATAAATCTTTGGTAGGCACAGGCAAATTAGAAGAATTGAAATCAGGGTTATTACCGATATTTATATAACAGGCGATTTTTTCTAGAAGTTAGATAACATTTTTAACGATCTCAGCTAAAAACTGGATGATTTTAACAATTACATTTTAGCGTTTTCTTGTTTCAAATATCCGACTCGGGGAGACAGCCATTTCTATAATTTAATAGTAAACGAATCAGCAGATTTAAATTAGAGAGATTATTTATATTAGCAGAGTT
Source organism: Parelbella ahira ahira (assembly GCA_018244795.1). Taxonomy (NCBI): domain Eukaryota; kingdom Metazoa; phylum Arthropoda; class Insecta; order Lepidoptera; family Hesperiidae; genus Parelbella; species Parelbella ahira. The sequence continues at coordinate 1,062 of DWME01004765.1, read as the reverse complement.
ATTTAATTATCTATATACCCATTCGTTCGTTCTCATAACACAAAAAATATAACCTAAATTTTTATTAGAAATATTACACATACATAGTATATTCATTGCGCAGGTCCATCAGAAGTGTGACGACCTCCTACTCTTCTGCACTTTCAACAGCAAAATTAAGAAGTGTAACAACTTCTTCACTCTCATCAAGACCTATGAAGGTTACTGCTGCACATTTAACTACGCAGCTCTCAACGATAACAATGAGTAAGTAGATATTTCAGGGAAATTCCATTCACATCAACTGGACTCGTGGTAGTCCTCGACGCTTGGGTTTGCACGATTCTTTTTAGCGCGCACGTGTAAAATGCGAAATCAGCTTACCTCTGAGGCTTTCTTGAAGCACTGTGACATGGTGTTTTTCAAGAAAGATTCAAAGCGAGCTTTCTCCTTCAAATCCATGCACTAACCAATTCTCGAGTTAACTGGTAATAGGAGAACCTCCTAGTAGTACTTTTCAATCAGCTTTCATTTACAATACCCTCGCTTCTTCCTCTGTACCTGGCATTAATCGATCTCTACTTCGAAGTTTTTGGTAAACATACTCAGATATATCTTAGTATTTCAGACAAATAGGGGGTACTGGTGTTAGTACCTAGTCGAAACCTGGATGTTGTGACTATCTTTGTATTATGCCAATTAAGTGATCAGAAAATAAATTCATTTCGTGCTTTCAAGTTGACATTTAAGATAAAATACATTTTAATCACAGTTGAAACACAGGCATGAGCTGAAAACAATTTAACTTCAGAGGCAATAAAATATTTGCCGCTCAAACGTTTGCGGGTACAAAAACCACACCGAGCAATAAAACGACATTTTCCGAAACTTTTCCTTTGATTGCGAAGAATATATTACATTTATATTTCGTTTTGAACATGTTATGACGGTTTGATCGTGTTTGAAAAGAATACTTTATTTGGGTATAAAATGAGATTGAAAAAATTTTTGGCACGTAGTTTGTTATTAATTAAATGTATTTAAATATTTATTAGAATTTGACCTTAAAAGTAAAAAATTCTA
>DWME01004764.1:0-15861 GCA_018244795.1 Parelbella ahira ahira | reverse complement strand
GACTACGGCCTTAACCCTCTCAATATGAGAGGAGACCCATATTCCAACAGTGGAATGACAATGGGTCGATTATTATTTTTTTTTATTATTAATTATGTACGTATTTTAAACACGCTAAATGTATTTATCTTGAGTATATAGAGCAGATGAAATTCCGATGTGGAGCGAAGTATGCCAAAGTTTGAAATGATTTTTTTTAAGTTCTTTTTATTAAAGCAAAGTATTTTATGTTGGTAAGCCTAAATGTGATCTACGAAAGTGTAAGTAAGTCTAAAAATAAGATTCGAATATATGTTATGTTATAGATATAATAATAACTTTTTAGAAAATCCAGTCAATTTATTTTTATTCATGTTCAAATTATTTATGTGCTACAAAGGATTTAGGAGTTTTCCTGTTTCCTTCCGACTCAGCAGGAACCCTCGCCAATATGGCCGACAAGATGGCATCCCTCGGCGATTCGGATTCTATACTTACGTTTCTTTTAAAAACATTTTATAAGGAGCTTATTTCGTATGAAATTGTCGGGTGTTTTTCTAACATTCAGCTAATATTTAATACTCATTAAAATGGTAACGTTCTGTAAAGAATTCGCTATTTCTTTTACTACCTAATAAATATCCGTTATAGACAATAACATTAATTTCTGTGATATATATATAAAATAGATTGGTCGCGTGGTTGCAAGCACGATGGCCGATCGGGAGGTCCTGAGTTCACATCCCGGGTCGGGCACTATTGAGTTTTTCTAATTTAGTATTTCTAGTAGTGACTCAGAGGCACTATTAGAAGTCATTGCAACCAAAACCCATGTAATATTTAAATTAAAGAGGTGCGACAAGATTTGAACCCATTATCATAGAAACGGAACACTAAAATCTTAAACACTAGACTTTATATTCAATAACAATAATAAACAAACTTAATTGCCATTAAAAACAACATTGCCATTAAATTAACAAAATTAAGAGCATGATGTATATTTCTTGGCAAAACGGCACAACTCAGCATTGGGATGCACTTTATTTGCAGTATTAGGTTTCATTTTATCATTCCATACACTAATATGATCATCTATTTCATTAACATCACAACACCGCTCGTCGATAGTCTATTCCGATTACAATTAAGCATCCTCGGGACTGCAATATCGACCAGATATTGGCTTTGTCTACGTTCCACTCGCAAATTTGCATTTACGTGCAATTGTATGCAATTGAGATAAACTCGGCGCCCGAGTGGTGATATTGTTAACCGTTTATCGCTCACAATACCAGCGATTTAAATGATGCGTTCAGGAAATGTAGGTTATTTTTGAATTGGAATTTAATTTTAGCCTTTCTAGTTGTTGTTTTGCATTTCCGTTGTTCCGCTTGACGCTAATTTAAGGATATATTTTTTTTAATTGTTACCCCTTAAAAATGATTGCTTTCTTTAAGTTACTTTCTTAGATATACGCATCTGTATTAGGTTATTTACTATAATTTATTTTATTTGTGGATATACCTTTTATTATCGCTACACAATTTTGCCAGGTCCCTTACGAGGTAGGCAGAAAGTTCCGAAATTCCGAGCGCCATATATCTCATACATGGATATCCGATGGATAAAATAAGGATTACAACTCATTAAATATTGACTTAAAATTATTAGTGGAAAGAATTCTTTTTGAATTTACTATACCGTAACTGGTGTAATCTAGAAGTGCACTACATTCTGCCTACGTCTTCGAGGAATACTGGCGTGACGTCACGTTTATTAAAACAACCATTCAAACTTCCCATTGGTTGTGCAGCGAGCCAAGAACCTCGCTGGTTTCTCTATATACCTACGCTGTGGTTGCGGCGTCCGTCCGTTGCGACGCCGTTTGCATATTAATGGCCCAATCTCGATCTGCGGCGTGACTGGCCACTCGTTTGTTCTATTCCCTGTTACGTACATCGCATCGGGAAGGCGACTAGCACCCCGCCAGTGTGCTCTGGACAAATTGAGGTCAGACTGGTATAGATTTTTCTAGAAAAGATTAATGTATGTACATATATCTTTAGAAAAAATACCCCCATTACAATCTTAAGTTCTTTTGGGGATTGTTCCTGAATATTAACTGGAAATTATTTTCTGGCTTCTTCTATGTGCTCTGTATACCCCTTTGGAGAAATGCAGGCGTGATAGGCGTAAATAATACCCAATTGCAATTACTGATTCCAAAACTTTGTTATATACATATAACAGTTTTCGGCAAAGTGAAGTTTTTTTTTCATCAAATGTTTTTGTTCCACAAAAATTGAATAAATCATGCTTTGTTTAAGAGAAATATGCTGTACAATTCGTAAAATAAACTAAAACCGCTCCTCTGCATTACAACTGTCAAAAGTTTTAAATGATAGAATATGCATCGTAGAACTTGAGTACATCTTTCAACCCAGAAAGTCGGCAATTGGAACGGTCGTGATCGATCAGCAAAATTACTTTACCGGATTTGTATAAACACGATGTTGTTGTTCACTGTTCTAATTTTAGACTCTAATACGAACTGCGCATGTTTTACCCGTTTCCAGGACGATCTTTCATCGAGATTATAGAAAAATTGGCCCATGCTGTTTAACAAAATTTACTGATTAAAACCGTCACTTGCGACTTAGACACTGACACATTGTTTTTCTTAAAACATGGGTATAGATATAAGACCAAAGTATAGTCTAAAGATGGTGTCAAAATTCGTTAAAGTACATTATATTATCTGTGTGACTTAAATTTCGCGCCTTCCACTTGTCTTTTTTTTATTTATGGTTTCTCTCGTCTGTGAACCCTGCGTGTGCATATGTATATAGTAGAATTCTACAGTGATCATGAAACATAATTAATCACCAATTATCCGAAAAGTATATTAATGGCATCGAAATTGAACGCATTCTTTCTTATTGTTTTTGGTTATCTGCTTTGTTAAAAGAACTCTTCCCTCTCGTAAAATAAGCTACTCGTATTTTGCGACGCCATTATGGATGTGTGTTGCAATTATTTACCTTATCTATACAAAGTGTGTCTTTTTTAGATTTGGAACTATAATATTTTGTAGGTTTCCGATAAATTATTATAACTGTAGACGATTTTAGAAAAATCTAGTAAGAAAGAATATTAATATACGATGTCGCTAAGGAATACTACTGTCGTATATGCGACCTCCTACGAATTTTTCCAACTGAATCTTGCAAACGTAAGAGCACATATAAATGTATGCTAAATTTTCTTAGGCAATATCGTTGTAAGTTATCGGCCTTTTGGGAAATTAGGGTATTCGAATGCGCCGGACCTCTCGCAAGGATACATACAGTAGATACCACGAAAAATATCGGTTCGTGATGTTTTATCATTTGTCCCAAACCGATAACATTTCTAGATTTTTAAACAACTATTAATACTAATATTTTTTAATGAATATAATAGTCACTTCGATGACAACTCGTTAACAACATTTAGTGGAAAATAATTCTGTCTTAATCCCTTCATATTTATTTTTTAGATATACTTAAAACAAATCTATTTATTTCTTTTGGTACATTATCACAAAAGTTCAACGCGTAAATAGACTTTTCAATATGCTGATCCACCCAAGGTGCTATGCAATAACATTTACTAAGCTTTCAAAGTTTTAGTTTAAAGTTCTAATTGAAATTTCATAATAATAATTAAAAAAACGACTGAAGGTATTTTTAAAAATTTACGAGTGGTTATGAACTATCACCTCACTTATTTCTGCAGATCAACAGCTTTATTAATATTATTAGTTTTCATTTGTAGGGTATTATAAGCAGCTGCTCAAAATTTGTCGTTCAAATTCAGTGAGTATTCTAACCCATCTTTGATAATTTTATGTGTTCACATAACAAATAGTTGATATATGCATTTGATTTTACTGACGTAAAATGAATTTTTATGATGGTGATCTTCTTGTCTGTTTGCAATGAATTTATGTAGAAAATAATTGAAGAATTTAACCTCATTGGTTCTACATGTGCGTATAAAAGGTATAAATAGTATACCACAAACACAATTTTAAATTTAGAACCTAGATACTCATTTGAATAAAAAGAAAACAACATTAAAATAACATTGACGCGTAGGTAGATTTCAAAATTTAAACGATAAATCAATGAGACGCTGATTTTGTCAACATTGTACACACACGCACGCACACATACATCCACGTACGAAAGCGACGGCTCGCATGAGCAAGTGCTGCCCTTGTCTGGCCGTTGTCGCATCGCCTGGAATGCAATGTCATGACACCCGTTTGACATTTCCACTGGGACCCACAATTTAAAATGAACCCTATCCTAACCACGCATAGTTGAATTTCAAATGAGTCATAACAACAGAGTTAAGACGTTTTAGTTTCGCTCTCCAAATGGGATATAAACGAATATGAACGATATCGTGAAAGGCAATAAGTCGAGATTCGAAAAATTTTAACGACCAACAAAGGGCATTATCCAGACTCCAGCGGCTCCTGTGCTTGCATTCCAAACACTTCAACGCGACATGAATCTTATACTAGTGGGTTACGGTGTCATATCGAATGCGCTGAAACGGTCGTTATCACGTTTTGTAAGCGGTGTGTTTCTGAATGGCCATCATCGTTAGCATCTAAAAGGACTTGGCAGCCAGCGAACGATCGATCGAAATGAGCTTTTAATGTTTGGAATTAAGGGTCAGTTTAGCGTGAGGATTTATAAGGTCGAGTTGGCCTGTGAGTGCGTCGACTTTATAATTTTAGCCCGGATGGTCTCATGTAGTTTTTATTGTGGTAGGGTCATAGGCACTCGCTTTCTTCTTATTTCGTTCGTGAAGGATCTCTGTGTACCAGTTAGCGAGTTAGGTCTTAATTAGGTAGATTGGCAATGACATCTAATGACGGCTTACGAGGAACTTCTTTCGAAACACCTTTTCCGAGAAAAAATCATTTTTACTGCGACGGTCATTTATTACTAAGATTTATGGTCGGAGACACTGAAAATAATGTATCACCTACATATAATTCCAGTGAGATTCTAATATAAGTGGTAATATTTATTTAAATACGGAGTCCACTAAAATCTTTAATGTCTTTATCCCCTAAACGTTTATGATAAAAATTTGCCTCTTGCTAATGTTTTGAGGATGATAACAACGGAATAAAATTACCACCTGCCAAAAGAAGCGTCATAATAACTAGTTAATTTTAGAGTTTTTTGCTAATATCGGTACGCTTGCGTATCTATTTATAGAAGTTTGGTACATTTGTGTGCATTTTTATACATACTGTGACTACACAGAACAATCTAATGTCAGTTTAGTTAATGTGAAATCTCCGAGATAAACTTGAGATAAACAATTACATATATACAAAAACAGTAATAAATGTACAAGAAGTAGGTACTTCAATAATCATACATTGAGAGATATATGTATTTGGCATACGACGTTCTCAGCTTACCCCGTACTCTTACGGTCTCTACCTGGCATGAATATTTGATAATAACAGTAGTATTTGAGGCTTTCACGCAAACCAATTGTTTATATTTAAGCTAAAGCTTAACAATCCACTATAATGGTGTATGATTGAGTATAACCTCTTGCAGTATGCACCATTTTAATTATTCACGTGCAAAATAACTAGCTTAGTTGTAAATATAATCTGTTCAAATGATTAATACGGTTACAAATTGTATAAATAAAGGAATCTGTACGTCATCTCATGGACAACTATTATCAAATCTGTTTCATTTATTACTTAACAGTTTTGTGCACGCTGACAATACGTACAAAATCAATTACGTACTATTGCGTTTCTGTCGTATCTAGTCTTTGGAATGATACAAGTCTTCTGACGTGTCCATCCCACTTCATGTTAAGAGTATGACGGAGAATATAAAATAGAGTATAGAATCATAACGGCTTAAAGAAGTTGGAGAATATATCGAAATCTTTGCCTGTTCAATTAATCGCAGATAAAAAATAGTACGCAACGACTTTGGACTTCAACTGGAGTGACGTGACCATCACACCGTTACTAACAATGCTCAGAAGACTGTATTACTCTATGAGACTGTCGACTGATACTGCTAAAATGTTATAAAATTAAATATTACGAATACATTAAGCTTATTAACTTTCTATCCAATAAAATAAATCTTATTGGTTCTCAATATAAAAAGGTGTAGAATCAATGTAAGACTGCAACATAAATTATTAATTAATTAAATATTATTATTATTATAACTTCACACCAGGTCGTGAACTATTAAAAATAATTGATATAATGAAAAATAGAATATGATAAAGGCCAACAATTTGAATATATTGAATCTAATCGAACGAAATAAAAACGAAAAAAAAAACATGAAGCTATACACTTAACATCTTATTCATTACATGTTTTAACATTAATTCATTTATTAATATAGTTTAACATGTATTCACATGTATTGTTTAACGTGTATTTGTATACTTGTATAGCTACATAGTTTAACACATACATTGTATTCGTTTAACCGGTGTAATTTCTTTCGATCTATCGTGCATCGTATATATTTAGAACGGCGCGTGCGTGTTTATTTTTGAATTTCATTCGCCCTCGCGCCACATGTGCAGCCATGAACTTGCAACGAACATAAAACCGTGTTGTGTTGTTGTCGATAGGATGCGTTCTCAATGGACGGGTTTTTGAAAAAAAAGTCCCTTGTAATTTTTTAACATGTTTTCAATACGCTGAAATTTTATAAAAATTGTTCGCATGTAGGTAGAAAATTTGTGAAATACAGGTAATTAAATACTGCGTTTTAAAATTACGTTTCATGAGGGGGCATCTCATTTACTAGTTTTTTTTTTAAAGTGCAACATGTGACTAGTGCCTCATAAGCAATGGCTGATTATATTTTGCGTTAATGGATTTGGAATTCTATCACTGCCACACATTATACGTAGAGTAATAAATATAATGTGAAGTGAAACTAACAGGCCGCAAATATAAATCGCTGAAGAGGTAATATTCATAAGATGTTACTCATGTGTCATAATATATAGATAAAAAAACTGTCAGTCGTATGTAGAACTGCACGTCTGAAAGTCAAAATTTTCTTAACTTCGCACACTTACGTATCGTAAATACTGATGATTCTTCTCACGATAACCGAAAATGAAAACGTGACGTCGTAAAGTGTAGAATGTAGTTACAATATCGTTCAAAATAAAACATCGAAATTTAAATGCGAGTAAGTTACTAAATACAGATGTTTCGTATACAATGTAAATACACCTCAAAGTGCACTTTGATGTCTGGAAGCGGTTTTATGGACTTTTAACGGGAATTTGGTTACCGCCATTAAAGGCACCGGTCCCACCTGTCTATATCGAGCGATTAATATAATTTATTTAAAATTAAACGAATAATGACGTACAAAACTGATTAACCCTTAAAGAGATTTTCTCCAGCAGCTGTACGAAAGGGTAAAGAATAATATCAGAGTTATTATTTAAACAAAAGCAATTCGTCAAGTCATTAGTATAACAATCTCAGTAAATTATTATTGATCAGATTTTAAATACACGCCCAAAAATGGTATGCTCTTAGCAAAACAACATTTATTGTATTTTATGTCATCTTCAAAACCGAAATACGAGCTGAAACAACGATATATTTTGTAACTGTTAAATTATTTAAGTTAAATATGTTAATAATGATAAATTTCTTAGGAGACTACACGTGACCAACTGGTCTGTAACCAGGCAGAGACTCGTCGAATATCTCAGTAATTTCTGTTACGATTTTAGTATTATCGTCATTCGTGCACTCTCGTGCAACATCTTTACACCAGAAGTGAAACCAACGGAAGAGGTGGTCACGACGTTTACAGCAGATCGTTAAAGTAAGTGAGTCTTTTATAATACGAGGATACCTAAATCATAGGATGTATCTGCCCGAAAAGATTTTGTTTAGAAGAAGTGTTGATGACGAGTGTCATTAGGACGACATACTGGCTTAAATTTCAGTATCCTACTTTCATAGCATCGATTCCTGAAAAGCTGACACCTCTTCGTTTATATATTGTCAGGAGTATTTTAGTATAAAAATAAACGTAATATCACGCCTGTAATCCCCGAAGGGGTAGGCAGAGGACTGTAGTACACACTCATGTTTCACCAGTTACGTTTAAGTCCCATGGTATAGGTGGTGAGCCAATTGTCATACACAGGGTACAATTCTACACTCCGTTTTCTTTCTTTCTTTCTTCTTAATCCAATTTGTAATTGAAGAAGAAGAAATTGAAGAAAGTAATTATTGCTTATATTGTTTTACAAAAGTGCTATAAATATCTACAGCGCAAAACGATAATAGAAGCATTGTAAATGTAAAATTGTAAATATTTTTCACTAATCGATATTATTGTGAAACATTATTCCAAGTCCTTATACAAGATGCGAGTTATTCAAATCTCAAACCGCAAACGTGCGAACAATTTTGAACCTTGCGCCGTCGTAATAAAGATATAAATCAAAGTATTGTAGACAAGTACTATTGCAACTCAGATCTATTTGTTGCAATGTGACCCTGATCAATTGAAAAATATCTGAAATCTCAACGGCAAGGCCGACGACCCTCTGACCGTGAACACGCGCAGCTGCTGGTCAGAACAGATCGGGTATAAACAGATCGTTCAATTCTTTTATTTATAATTCCTGGGTGGCTCAGTTCTGTGGATGCAATTTAATATTTATCTACGTATGGACACTTTATGGCCGTTTTATGGATGAGTTGTTGACGGACGACAGAATGTGACACACACTCGTACAGTTCCTCGAAGCATCTATCTATTCTAGGAATATTGTTGCATATGAACAATGTTGAACAAATGAACGCACGACTGTAGCAGATTAAAAATGTATGAATTTTGAATCGTTGGCGCGTGAAAGTTTCATCATCGATACTCGTTTTGGCAATGTTTGTGAATACAAAAAAATAATTAAAATTTTTTGTTAAGAGAGACTGATTTTGAAATTCATAGATCAGTTGCTTTCTAACATATTATAATATGTATGTAATTTTTGACTAAACGACGGGAGCAAATTAACACCTAATTTATATGTAGTAAGATTGCATGTGAAAATTTGTGTCCAATGTCCAAATTTGTGAAAATTGTGATCGCGTGCTCGGACACTAATATCTCTTTCAAACTAATTTAGCGTGTGAATTGACTTATAATTATTTAATTTTATAAGGATTCCAATAATAAAATATAACATCATACTTGTAATCCCTGAACGGGCAGGCAGAGGAATGTAGTACACTTCAACGTTTCACCAGTTACATTTTACGTCCCATGGATTCGAACTCAGGAGCTCTTGATCAGCAGCCGCGCTTTACAACCACTCGACCAACGAGGCAAGTTATTAGTAATTATATTGCTTGGAAAAGCTAAAAGCTCTGATCAATTGCGCAAATTCTTATTGAAGATGACCTACGTAAATGTGAATAAGACTTTTCGAGCAGCCATTGTTAATAATAGCTGATGTTAGACCGAATTGAAGGAACTGAAAGCTAGGATACACTTTGAAATTGTAAAACGTAGTTTCTATGAAATTTAACTTCACTTATCGGAGCGGAAATAATGGACAAAGGTTTTATTCTCTGAGTTAAATGGAAAGCAATCGGAAAGTAAAGAGGAAATGTCTTGTATTGAAGGAGATGCATCTGAGAAATACAAATTCTACGAAGTGTAATGGTTTCGGTTGGAAATTTTCGATGTTGTTCTGTGATTTTAAACACATTGGATAAAATAATTGAAATTCATTTCTATGTAAATGAGTATATCATATTTTGTTATATTCGCAGTATGTTTACGATTATTCTCAAATGTAATTCTCAAGTTGAAGGGTGAGAGGAAGGACCAGCGACACAGACGTGAATAGTCCCAGTTTGCACTAGATATATCTTATTAATCTAAACAATGATGAAGTTAACAAACGTTTTCGTCTTTCTAAAAAGAAAATCATGTGAAAAAAAAAAATTAAGCCTCTAAACTTAATATTGCAATTATGTATTTCGAGCCTACCGTATCATCTTTCAACAATTTGCTTTCGTCCATTAACAAAACAAGAATTTAACTTTATTTTGAAATAACACTTAAATAATTTTTAATACTATTTTACAGTCCATTGCTTCTTAAAGTCACTATCCTGATCGTCGTCCTGATCAAGCCAACTTAACCTGCTCAGTTTCCGCGCCTTCGAAAGTTGCAGTGCTCAGACATAGCAATTACACATCTTTAAAGGACGTAGGATCACTTAGAGTAAAACCTAAAATAAACCAAATTAACCCTTGCAGTTGATACATTTAACATATAAATATACATATTACGAGTTATTTTAATTGCTTGGAAAAGATGTTATTCTTTCATTCTAAACTTTCCATTCATTTTCAATGCAATGTCATTGAACAAAATTGCAAACAAATGATATGCGCGTGTAATTTATATATTTACAATGTAACGACAATGTTAATGTCATGATAAGAACAGTCATTGCTAACCTTGATTCAATGCCGGCCCCATGCCATCTGTAGGAACCCGCATCAGTATGGTAATTGAAAGATAACAACAGAATTTATAAGTTATTTTAGACGGTACTCTTAGAACTATTAGGCGAAATGGTTATTTTGGCTGAAAAATACAGGATGCAACTCGACAGGTGACATTTGTGTGATTTTACATGTAAATTGTCGAATGAGCTTCTATCTAAGGTTTTCTTAAAGCATTATTATATGGGCGCAAAGAGAGTTCCCCTTCAAAGCCAAAAAAGCAGTGGTCACTCCTCTTTTCTTGGAAATATCTATAGGCGGTGACCACTTACCGGCAGATGGCCCGTCTGTCTGTTTGATAGGCTAAATATAAAAAAAACATAATGTAGAACCTATTGAAAATCAAACCTTATTAGAGTTTCAAAATTATGTAAGTTATTAACATTTATTACTGTGTATTATTAAAGCTAGTGAATAGTAATAGCAACAGCCCATAGATGTCGCTGTAAAGGTGACGTAATATTACATAGGGCGAAGTGCCAAATGTTGATTCTAGATACATTTCCGGAACCAATGTTGGTCAACTTATAGGGTTGTACCTAATAATATTTTAGCTAAGATTACAAGTATGTTTTAATATGAACTGATTCTTCAACGACTAAGCATTTTCTAAGAGTTTTAGTGATTTTAAAATAGTATTGTAAGCATGACTAGATGTCAAATATATTAAATTATGTAGCTACCGGTTTAACCGTGTGTTTTTTGAGATAGTTCAGCTAGAGTCGAGCCTATCCGAGGTTCTTCTTTATGAGGTCTAGATTGCAGACGGGTCACGATGAAGGTATTAAATTCAATGTAAATATGTATAGCTATCAAGTTAAGGCTAATTTTTGTATTATCATCTTTGTTTCCATTGTAGTGCTATTATCATTTAGGTTTAGCAATTGAAGTGTGTATATACATATATGGTTTGCACGTTTCTAAGTATGTCAATGCCGCGACTTCAGTGTAATGAGCCGAAGCTATTTAAAAACGACTTCATATAAAAGACAAACGAATCCAGATATCCCGAAATATATGCATATATACAAAAGTGTGCTGTTTAACCACGGATATAGATACGTTAAATAATTCAGTAAAAAGTTCTTTAGAGATGTGCTCAGGAGACAAACATTTTAGCTTTTCTTGGTTTTTATGTTTCGTAGACCATATTTTTGTCATCGTAAATTATTTATGCTTCGTGAAGCTCGCAGTGCCAACCCTATTGGGCCGGTCATAACTTTTTCCGCGACACGGTTTCCTATTTCGCTCAAGGCGACATCTGACGTCACTGTCCATTCAATATTAGTAATTACGAGGCAATTACCACCCAGCGGTGCAAACACAGTACAGAACACAAATCAAGTTTGTACATGACACTGTTAAGTGCTTTGGAAAGGCGGTTAAACTTATTTTATTTGACATGATTGGTTGGATTAAGGCTTGGTTATTATTTATTGGTATAAGTGAAATTTTACTCCACTGAGGTATTTATATTAAGTGAATTATACTATTAACTATGATATATTAACTAATGGAATGACAGATAGAAAATAGATTTGAGCGGAACCAGAATAATAATTTCTGTGTTATAAATCAATGTGATAATATTATTATAAATCAAATGAAGAAATGCCATATACAAAACCTAAGCGCTTACATGCGCTGGTCGCGGACGGACAGCTTAGGCGGTGCTAGAAGCCGTGCTCTGCGATCCCCAACCCGCATTCCTAGTACCTATAGTGGTGACGAGCAACACTCCCTTATAGGACGGCTATGTCCAGTGGCTCAAATAGGGTAAATATTATTATCTAATATATGTATGAAACTTATAAGTGAAAATTAAGACACTAACAACGAGACTGCGTAAACGCGTTATCTTTTGTATACTTCCGTGTGTATATTGGATTCTTTCTGCCTTATAAAATTCTATATGTTTACTACTTACTACCTGTAACCTTAAACTACCTCTACACATTATTTAATTGGATTCTAGTTCCAACACTTTATCTAGTTAATTAATGTTCAGCTTGTGTGTGGGAAGAAAAAACATTGTCCGTCAAATAAAATGGAAAGTCATTCTCAATCCAGAACTCGGCATTAGTTCACTTACAACTCGCAAATGAAATTAACTCAACTTTCTCCCTTTGTTTTGCAGGTAACCTTCAAATCATTGAGTTACGCAACTGGCTAACTGCTGTAACTACTGTGAGTGTTCGTTTGTAACTTTATTTTTGCGATAATAAAACATTAAACTTGACGTTGATTGTGATGAAATGTTCTCGCTTTTGTTGGCAACTCTGTTTTTGGGATTAATAACTAATATGGTTTCGTACGCGCTACCGATGGACCGACGACCTTAAAAAGGCAGGTGGTAGCGGCTGGATGAGATCTGCGGTGGATCGCGTGTTGTAGCACACCTTGTGAAAGCCATATGTCCAGCAATGGAACGGTAGAGGCTATGATAGTTTTGTACCAACATCTTTTAACCTGCGCATGTTGAGTAACGGACGTTTAATTGCTCGTCGATTTGATACTTTATTCACATTTTTTTTTTCAATTTGTCATCTGGTTTCTCCTCTTATTCGCTATCTAGTCGTGCAAGAGATGCGGAGGGGGAGACCATTCTGTCCGATCTGCAAGAAGAGATATAATCTACGTACAGCAGGAGCTTAGTGGTTTATTTTAGGTTTTAGACTATTAATCAAATCCTAGTAGCTTATACCTACCGCTAATAACAATTTTATTTACGTATGTTTAATACATATTGAATGTATACAAGACAAAATATTACTGATAAAATATATTAAAATCAATTCTTAATTATTTGTCTCATTATTTTCATAGATCTCTATAAATGGTAATTCAGATATTTCTAACCGGATGAAAATATGAATACAATTTCTGTTAAACTAGTCGAAATAACTAATTGCGCTGATTTAAAGACGTACAGCGACATGGATATATGTATAGTCCACGTGTCTATACATTATACAACCTCAACTTCATATCATCATCGTCATCGTCATCATCATCATGACCCTACTCCCGTCCACTGCTGGACATAGGTACCCCCAATAGCATGCCACTTACATCATATACGGACAAGTAATCTGTAAAACGCGCAAGTGTGACCCGCACTTGATATTTTTTATCTCCTTCTTGGAACATGTCAGAAGCCGGACAAAGCCGCCGCGCCGAGTTAACTCGCCGGTGTCCAGCTGTTGTCTGGTATTTGATATCGGCTCATTGACCTTAATAATCCTCGGCGATTAATATATATGACCGATCTGCTTCTGTTATGAGATCACACATATAAATTCAATAAATATATTCTTACTATCTATTAATCCTTAACCTTAATCCATCCTTAAAATGCTTGTAACTTCGACATTAACTGAAAAATATCCTCTCACTCGGGGCATGATCTCGTTCAGGTAACTGTTTTGATTTCATTTCGACTTGGTAATAATGTTTTCTCGAGCATGCCTTCTGAGCTTTTTGAGCTTATATTAAACTCGCTAAAAATGTGGAAAAATTTTCTGTTTGAAAAACAATATTTGCCATCCACTCGCTGCGGGTACACTAAAGTCGTAAGGTGTATAGATTAATCATTATTTTGGGGACGATTTTCAATTTATCTGAAAATTTGAACTAACAGTCCTTAATTCGAAAAATTCTGAAGCACCGTATTTGGCTATAGCTTTTAAATATTTATTACGGTTATTGCATTGTTTTATTTAGTAGTGTCGACCGAAACTTGATTGTCTAAATCCAAGTAATTCTAGAATTTTCCACCGAAACTTCGGTCACATACTATGAGAAAATATCATTAATCATGTGACATGTTTATTCAATATGAAAAATGGAAATTATCTTCATTATGTTAAAAAGAAAATTACATACTATAGCCATCAGTAACATTCTAACTTCAACCTTCGAATATCATAAACGAACAATGGTAAGCCAGCCTATTAATTGTCTTGAGGCATAGACTTGATACAGTACGCATGTCTATATTGTTAGCGATGTTTGTGTCCTTGATTAGTGTAGTATACAACAGTATTAAGGTATGGTGCTACTAACAGCGGACGCCTAAACTATGACCATGTAGAAATTAATTAACAGAATTAGACATTTTCTGAGATGGAGTTCTTCGAGAATATCGTAAAGAGAGCTCCCCTTCAAAACCGGCAATCATTGGTCACTCCTCGGATATTGCCAGATATCCATAATCGAAGGGCCAATATAATCAGCTGGTGGTCTGTCTGCCTGTTTGATAGACTAACTAAAAAAGAGATTTCCTGTACAGTTTACAATTAATGCTTCATGAAGCTAAATTTGCCACATTTAATAACATTTATTATATTTTGTTAATAGTTATATAAAATAATATGTGTGCTAAGTTTCCCTTGTTTAATCCTTGAAGACGTCCACGTAATAACACCCACTGTCTATGGAAATACTATTTCAAAATCACTAAATTATATGACTTTACTTTCATTACTTCTCTTAAAATAACCTTTCTCATAATCTTGACGTGATCTTCAGACAAATTTGAGGATAAATGTTGGGTATATACATTAGGAGAAGTGGAATGCTTATAAAATACGACTCTCCAATTCCATTTATTCCATCTGTTATTAGGCACTTTAATAAAGTCGTCTCCGCCTGAGTACTGCCAGCGCTGCGTTCAAGCCTGGAACATCAATAGCAGCCCTGAGTCTATATCAATCACACAGACGTAGACGGATCAGAATGAATAAAAATTTAAAACTTCGGCAGTTGACTCGAACTTTCCACAAAGGGGATTCCTTGGAAACGTGTTCGGGTGAACAAACTTAGTGAATAGATGACTAGCCGGCACTACTGGATTTGGCGTTTTTTTATCTTCATCCCAACTGCTTGGAACGAAAATTTAACTTTATCCTGGCTTGATAACGACGTTTCTAAAGTCTAAAGTCTCGTAGTTTTCCTATTTTCTATGTATTTTTTTAACTTAACCTGTTACTTACTCTTTTCTGTAGAAATTTTTTGTAGTGGCCTTGAGTCTAGGTCTGTGACATATGTATGTATGGCAATAGGCTTGCTACGTATTCCATGATGGGACGCCTGTATTTCCACCAAGGGATAGGCAGAGGAATGCAGTACACTTCCACAATTCAACTGTTGTCAAATGTCAAATGATGAAATTATGAAAAATTCAAATGTTGTCAAATGAGCATATTGCCACACACCGGACACAAACCCCGGACCCTGAGCTCACTACT
>DWME01004763.1:0-15861 GCA_018244795.1 Parelbella ahira ahira | reverse complement strand
AATAACCGTACTATTTTAATTGTTTGTGACTGATATTTTTATAATTATACTGTGTATTATGTTACAATATTATTACCATTGTTAACAGACAAAAAATTTTACTACTTTTTGAAAACTACAATTTATTTCATGTTACACTAGCATAACCGGGCACGTCTTGCTGAGGCTAAAGTTTAAGTTAAATTTATATTATAGTAAACATTAATCTTTGTATACAAAAATCTCGGGTCACTATTTTTTTCGAGATAATCTCCGAAATTACTGGACTGATTTTGATGAAATTTCGCACAGATGTTTCACACAGAGTGGCTTTGGTCCTTTTTAAAATATAGGCTATATATTATTTCGATTAATGACCGCGATTTTTTGTTACAATATTTTTATCTAAAAAATCATTATAATACTGATTAATTTTTCTAAGTTTCCAGTTAAATTTGGTGACACACTGTCACCAAATATCCACCATCTATCGTGCTGCGTTTCATTTAACATTCGTACTAATGACCGTTTAATTCAATCAATTGTTGTCCGTACTGATATTTTAGATACGTTTAATGTTCATACTAATGTCGTCTCTAACATATATTTTATAATTAGCATCAAATAGCTACCAAAGAACGCATGTGATTTTTTTTTATAAAAACTGCTGATTTTTTTACTATACGTTTATTTTTTGTTTCTAAATATTGCTTGTTTAAAGAAAAACTGCAAAACTTATAGGAGCCACGAGAAGTGTGCACTAAGCTACCCGACTTGAGCAAGTACAGGCCTCGGCTGTTCACCACCACCGCGTTGCAGCAGGCGAAGGTGGACCTCACGTGGGACGCCACAAACCCCAACCGCACGGAAACCATCCGAAGCGCACTCGACGGCAACATCGATGACTTGGACCTTAAGGACTATTTGGCGTCAAGCAGCGAAGGTGACGCTTGTGCTGAACATCCCTATCCTCGAGGATCTAACATGCTTATTCTACATACATCACTTTTTACACACGCAAGTGTGTTTTGAAAACATCTAATTCCTCCCGGTAATAGGACTGGGAGTATTTGACCTATTTTGTCAAGATGGGTAAGAAACATGCACTAAGCAGTTTACAGATGCAGGATAGCATCATGTACAAGCCTTCGTATAAGTATAATTTCATTTTAGGCCACAAACATAATCAGATTAACCAGGCAAATATGATACATAAAATTAATATTGCTTTACTGCAGATGAAAATGAAAACGATGCGCAAAAAGATTTGCAGTCTGACACTGAGGATGGGGATCCAATATTGAAATACAAAAAGTTGCTTCAAACCATTGAGACTAAGGAAGATAAGAAGCGAAATAAGGACATGGAAATGGAAATAACTTGGGGTATGGGCGTCAAGGATAAGGCTGAGGAGTTAATCAAGAAAAGAATTAACAAAGGTACGTCTGACACGATAACAATTCATATCACTCTCACTACATATCACACAAACAATAACCCTTTATATTATTTTTGTTATTATTTTGGCTATGACACTTACGCGTTTATTTTAATTACCTTTTTGTAATTTCCAGAAGACAACGATTTGACACCATTTGAAAAATTACTGCATAAAAGGAAAGAGAAGAAAAAGCAACGCAAACTCAACAATAAGGAGGAAATACAAAAGGAAGATCAAGATGCAGAAGCAAGTTCATCCGACGACGTACCGTCTGACGTTGACATGAACGACCCTTACTTTAAAGAAGAATTTAATAAACCTGAATTCAAAAAAGGATCAATTAAAAAACAAGCCAAAGACAATTCAAATGGTGATGAAGATAATGATAAAAAGGAAAAAGCTGAATTAGAGCTTCTTTTAGATGACGATGACGGCAAAGCACATTTTAGTCTTAAAAAAATACAAGAAGCAGACAACGTGAGTAAGAAATCCAGTAGAAGAAAGAAACTGAAAGAAAAAATAAAAGAGCAAAAGGAAAAACTGCCAGACTTTGAAATGAACCTGAATGATCAACGTTTCTCAGCGTTATATGACTCCCATCTTTATAGCATCGATCCTAGCGATCCTAATTTCAAGAAAACGAAAAATATGGATAAACTGATTCAAGAAAAATTAAAGAGGAGACCAGTGGACACCGCTGTAAATGTTACAGAGTCAAAGAAATTGAAAGAGGATGCTGAACTGAGTGTCTTAGTGAAGAATATTAAAAGAAAGACAAAGAATGTTATAAAATAAACGTTTACAGATTTTATTTCTATTTTTCTATTATCTGATAGGCTAGCGTCTTGCCGCAAGGCCGCCGTTTCAGGCTGACAGGAAGCGTTCCTTTCCTTAATTTCCTTCCTTTCCTTTATTTAAGGTGATTGGCAGAAAAAATAATAAAGTTTTGGTTACATGATTTTTAATGTTTTGGCAATCAGGTCCATTCGTAGTTTAAGTTTACTGGATCGAAAGATTCGTATATTTATACTCTTATTTTTAGGATTCTTTGACTAAAAAATTACTATTTAATGGTTCCCGATATTTACATCCAACAGAATAAAACTGCAAAATTATTAACGAAAATTGAATATATATTATACAAAAATTGCAACGTCATCGTCATTGCAACGAAGATGAGGCACTCAAGGCCTTCTTTATTTCTCTGCCCAATGCGGCGCCCAGCGGCGGCGGCACTGCGTTCCCAATCTGGAAAAAATATAGTGTCATACTATGAAAAGCAGATAGGTATCGTCGGGTAAACCTTCATCCGTGTCGAAACGGAGAAAGAGTACATCCTTGCATTTAAAGCAGAGACGAGACGAGTCGACGCGAGAGGAGTACCTGTCGGTGCTTGTCGAGCACGGAGCCGGCGAAGAGGTAGGAGTCGCGGAAGGCCTGCGAGCGCGCGCACTCGCGCACGGAGACGACGCGCGCCTGCGCGGGGTGCAGCACGCGGCCCTGCTTGCCCATGGGCTCGGGGTCCGTCACCGTCGTGCTGAAGTACCCGCCCCACGACACGCGCCCTGCGCACACCCACCGCCTCAGTATACGACGACCATGTCGGATCATTCTAAAGCTACTCGGAAAAGGGTAGACTTGTAAACGGAACCCACTGATTGAATTTTCTGTTACTACTTGCAGTCGTTTAGACCCTGTGAAGATGTATCGGTCGGTCGTTTTTACATTATTGTTAAAATTATTATAATTTACACGTTAAGTAACACTCGCTATAACGTTAAAGTCAAATAGTGCGAAGTAACCTGTACATCTTCGAGGTCTAAAGTATGAAGTGTGCGAATTCGTATTCAGTCAGCGTGACAGACTATTGTCTTTACCCTCTTATTTTAAGAGGAAACCCGTAACCAACAGTGTAACAAGTGTAACAAGGGGTAAAAACAAATCCTTCAATTCAAAACATTTACGTTCACATGTTTGTATCGAAACTCACAAAGAATCTAAAACCCTTCAATCTCTCGTAGATATGTGATATCATAATTGTTTTATAATCGACTAATCGCCTTAACGCCCGATGGGCCCGAGCGTAGCCGAATAGCTAAACCCTGAGATCCCCCCGCACGTCTGGCGTGCGAATCGTTGGCGAAAAACGAATCTAGTAGGTTAGGTGGGCGAGGATAGGAGGCGAGCAGAGACCGTAGAGGCCGGCCCAGTGGTTGTGGCGGTTGCCGGTGTGCGGCAGGCACCAGGGGATGAGCGTGTGCTCCTGCTTGTCGGCGGGCGCGCAGGCGGCGCCGGCCGCGCACGCGCACACGCCGCGCCGCGCGCCGCGCGCCGATCGCCCGCTCTTCTTGTCGTCGTAGCGGTACTGCAGCACCTGCGCACCGCACGCCTCGTTACTCCAACCCTCGCTGCTCTCTCTATACATCGGGTGGGGCGCTCCGCCCTCTACCATTAAACGTAACGGCCCCGATATCGGAGAGGGGAGGGCCATAATGGAACCGAATCCCGCTTCTCCTAGATCACGGATGCCCCTTAGTCGCCGCCTACGACGGGCGGGGGATACCGCAGCGCGTATTCCGGGCCCTAGCTACATGTATTGCGCATGTACCCTAGATTCCTAAATTTATTCTATAAACCTTCACCGTAGGCCACCTAAGGTTTTACATTTATTTCGATATGCCGAATTTCTCCATATCTAATCAAAATAACATTAACAAGCATGCATCGACAAACATGCACATCTTGGGTATTAATGCCTTAATGTTCTGAAGTTTACATTGTTCCTGTCATTTATTTTTTATTTAATTTACTCCCTTCCAATTTGTGAATTTAACCTAGTAGTAACAGTCAGGGCGAATATTTGACCATTACAAATAGACGCACCGATCAGTACCGCCGTCGATAGACATTTACAATTGGTGGAACATGTTAGCTATTGTTGAAAATTGAATCTACTTTTAATTTGGCTAAACTGCTCGGTAAAATTTTGGACATTTACAAGATAGCTCGTTGAAAAACTGATGAGACCGCGCTTACTAAATCTTGAAATAGTGAAAATTAATACTTGACGCTTAAAACTTTATATTTCTATACCTGACAGATTAAACTGAAAGTCTTGTCGCCGTACCCACCTTGCATTTGGATCCATCGGACAATGTGACCGAGATGTTAGGTAAGTCTCTCCAGTCCGAACCCGGTGTGGTCGGTATTCTGCTAATCCTCGCTTGGACAAGTGGTGCCATATTCTTACAGATGTGATCACGCAATTTTGCGTTCTCGTCTTTGCTTCGAACCATTCGCTGGAAATGACTCTCGGGCATGCAACCGTAATCTATCTCTATTTTGTTCGCTCCGTTTCGTATTTCGGGCAGGTCACTCATAGCATCTCTGATCGTGCAGGTCCGTCTCGGGGCAGATTCGTCCCATTTAATATTAGTGACAAACCTCTTGCCGTCTATAGTCGTCGTCAGCGAACAAGCGCGTCTGCTGAACACGTGCGTGGGTTCCGGGTACAAAGGTAATTTATATCCGGGTGCGGCCGCCAGTATAATCAATCTCCTGCGCGTTTGCGGAACTCCATAATTACCGGCCTGTAAAATTCCAAAGGTGCACTGGTAACCCATATCCAACAACGCCCGCAGAGTCAACTTCAAGACCATGCCCCTCTTGAAGGCGACAAAATTTCTGACATTCTCCAAGATAAAGTACTTGGGTCGATAATAGTCACAGTAGGATAAATAGGACGCGACCAGGGAGTTTTTGAAATTGGAGTACTCCCTGGAGTTGAACCGGTTCATGCCGGAGAAGCCCTGGCAGGGCGGGCCGCCGCACAGCAGCTCCACGTCGCCCTGAGCGGGCAGGCGCAGCCCCGCGGCGCTGTGGCGCTCGCCCGCTAGCGCCGCCCGCAGCAGCGCGTTGCAGTCCTCCTTCAACACGGTACAACTTTTGTTGTTCATGGAGTACGCGTGCGCGGCCGCCTCCATGTTCTCTATGGCCCACCTGCACTCCGCCACACCCGCCTGGTGGAGCCCCTCCGACAGACCTCCGCATCCGGCGAAAACGTCCAGCGTCCGCAGCGGTCGGATTTGAATATCGGACGCGGCAACCGCGACGGATGGAGCCGGCTTGCTCGACTTGCCCTTGCCCTTCCCCTTATCTTTTCCCCTGTCGGGTCGACCCACGGCGGTGGCGTGCTGCGGAACGTTTTCGAACTCGCCGGTGGCCTTATTAAAGGCCATTCTGAAATAAAACCTGTTAGGATCGCAATCTAGCCATTCGTGTATTGAGCCTTGTTGCGGAATATTTTTTTCGTAAACTAAGTAGCACGGCCCCATTACCGCTGAAAATGGCACCTCCTTAATCTCGTCGCTCCAGTACAATACGTTAAGATCTTCATGTTGTGGAAACCTGCTTGTGGTGTTTTCCGGTCTGTAAAGAATGTTGACCTTTACATAAATATCTTGGGGAGATATGAGAGGACCGTCGCCGGCCGCCGTTACTGCGGCTATGCAGCCTACGCAAAAAGGTTCTCCTGTATCAATATTTGATCCGCGTACGTTATTATCACTCTTTCTATAATATTCTGGGTAAATATCTTCATCGACCTTTTCTAACTTTATTTTGCCACTTTCGTTTGTAATCATACTATTTTTTAACTTAAACGTGCCCGGTTTTAAAAATACACCACAGCCCTTTCTGTACTCGTAATTTTGCCATTGAACTGTACTCCACTCAGTTCGATTGGCTTCTTTGACAAAGTCAGATTTTTCCAACAGTTTTCCTGCCACTTTCGGAATGTCCAATGCATCTCGTTTAGTCTTGCGCTCGCACGACGGACAGAAACGATGTTTTCGTAATATATTTGGACATTCTGGATCTTCTGGAATATCTTCAAATCGTGCCGTAAATCTTTCATAATACTTTTTGTAATAGTATGTTTTACCATCGTCTTCAAAGTACTCTTCGTCTACTTCTTTGCCACCGAGTTTGAACCAATCTGACTGTAATTTTTTTCTTTCTATCTTAGCTTTCCGTAAAATTGAAGACAATGGAGCGCCATGACAACATCTATCTGCTAAAAACACTTCTCTTGGATCTCCACACTCCCCCAAAACGGTGTCTGATGACCTAATGAATACTTCCCCATGAAAATAACCAACTTGAGACTTAGTTTCATTCCACATATATGTTACTCTAGCAACTAAAGCAGGGATATTAGCTTGCGAAGTTTCGAGCATAACAAAATCGCCATTTTTAAGTTCTGCGCCATCAATTTCAACTTTCTCATAATAAACTTTAGTAGTATCAGCTTTCGTAGGGTCTCCAATCCATTTAATTTTCCTATTATTGACTCCAGTTAATTTTACTGGCAATGTTTCATCAATTCTGTCATATGCCTTCTTTTCTACATGTTGGGAATCCTCTTCGTTTTCGGGATCAGAGTCTTCCGCTTGTTCCACCGCCATATTAGGACAAAGTCTTCGCACACAAGCTTTTTTAGTGCGCCCATGACCACCAAACTTCGCCATGGCACGACATGCATTACATTGACCACAGTCTGGTAACTGACAAGCTTCACATATCCCACATCTTTTTCTTCTCAAGACCAATTCATGGTTCGTCTTATCTAATTGATTTGTAAAGAAACTTTCAAATGTCTTTCTAACAAGATGTGTAGTAGTTGCTTTCGTCCAGGCCTTTTTGTCAATCTTTTTATAATCTATTTTTGGTCGAATTTTACGTTTACCGAATTTAATTCCCATTAATTTTATCAATTCTCTCATACATGGTAATGTTATCAGTGGCTCTGCATCATCATCTGCTTCTAAAGTAACTACTTGATCACATACAAATTGTGCATGTTTGTGAAGTATGTCTTCAGTCATCATTTTATCATTCAAATCTGGTATTGTTGACTCCCTGACAATTTGCAATAAATCTTCATATGTTGGTTGAAGATAATGATATTCTTCTAAATATTCAACAACTACCTTGCTTAGCCATATCTTTTCGTATAAGTTATCCATCAAAGGGGTATATTGAGCACTAGGTTTGAGCAAGTTATATTCACCATATTCTGTAGATAATGTAATACAATTTCTCATACCACCATCAAAACCATGTATGAACCTGTAAGTAAAAATTAATGGGGTATTTTTCACATGGCAAAAAATATTTCTCTATAATATTATATTACAAGAATATAAACTGAAATTCAATTACCATTCAATAATGGGACCAACATCCTTAACTGGAATAGATTCCTCATCTATGTCCAGAGAGTCTGAACAAATGGATTTTAGGTATCCAGACATGTAAATTCGAACATCACTTTCAACAAGACCACTATCTATTGGGCACAAATGACCATGATGATCAAAAATAGAGAAGCCTGTTATATTAGTTTGAGGCCTCTCCATGATGTCTCCATCTTCACCTGTGAAATTCAATATTATAATATATGTAAGAAATGATATTATTATACTGTTATGCATCTGCCCTTTGCTCTCATCTAAACTGAGTATACAACTCTACCATCAGGATACACAGAATAATAAAAAATAGCCAAAAGAACCAGGTTTTTTAATTACACTATATTTAAAGAAAATTTATTTTTCACACAATCATTAACACAAAATGTGAAATTGGTGAAGTGCAGTATTTGATAGCCTTTTTATATTTCAGGATCCCCAGAATTTAACATGCTAGCATAAATATTCAACATTAATGTTGCTTAATGAATATTAAATCTCAAATAGATACTTATCTAATAAATGTTACTCACCAGCTGATAATGTTAATTTATCATTAGTTAAAGCAATAAACTCCTCAATAGCATCCTGTGGATGCCCTTCATAATATATAACATCTGAATTATTTAGGAACTGCCCACAAGTATCACATTTTTCAATGTCCGCATTGCTTTTTGGTTCATTGTTCTTTTCATTTAGTTCTTTATCTGTATCTTTAGTGCTTTCTTCATTCGTTTCAGCCAATGAATTACTGTTCTTTAGCTCATCTAACGCATTGCTGGTGCCATCAGTATCATCAGTACAATTAACTTCATGTGAATTGCTGTTTATATCCAATGATTCACTGGCATTTTTTGTTTTACATTCAGTCATATTTTTAAGTATAACTAGTGAAGTTTCGCTATCTCCAACATTTTTATAATTACTATCTGTATCAGATGCACTCTGTGACATGTCCAACTTAATTTTCTTCTGTAAGTATTAAAGAAATATTGTGTGATACTCATATTTGGGAAAATCTACCCTAACAATAAAACCTAGCCTCCTAAAAATATTTTAAAAAAAGTTTACTATTTATTATTAGTAAACACTAACCATTTATTTATGAACAATACTAATATTACACTAATACTCTTTCTAATATAAATAACCAAGCTCATTGTTAGAAATAGCATATTTTTCTGTATTAAAGTATAAACATATATGTATACATAGTTCTTAGTGATGTTTATCTCATAAAAATATTTCAAGGGACCTAAGAAGTTAAGAATGATGTATGACTGCCGTCTTCTAAATGTTAGAGAAACTATAATTAATAAATTCAAGATGTAATATATCTGAATCTTTTGAACCAAGGGTTCGTTTCTAAATACACCACAGTGGAACAAAATGTAACCACACCTCTTCTCGATCTCCACACTTCTCATCATTGGATGGACACCTATTCCTCTTGCTTGGAAACATACTTGTGATCTTCAACTGACTGCTGTTTATTTTAGTTCCGTTGTTTGGCCTAGAATATGGCATATTATATATTATACATAATGAACACTAAATGTTTACAATCATTAGTGTGTAATGTCTCTCAACCTATATTTGGCCAGTGTGGCAGACTATGACCTTAGTCCTCCCTTTCTGAGAAATGGAATGATAAAATATTTAACAGAAAAAATATAAAGAAGAGGAAAACTATACATTAAACACTACAATAGGTTTTAAGAGGTTATTTACTGACTCATCATCATCATCGTCATCAGCCTACTTTCGTCCACTGCTGGACATAAGCCTATCCAATGGCAAGCCAATGAGCTCACTCTTCAGCTCTTCGCATCCAACCACTGATTTACTGACTCTGGTGGACAAATTTAGATATCCACAAAATGTTAAAGCCACATTTCAGCTATTATAACAATTCACATTCACATAACAAAATCACTACTTTCACAATGATGAAACTTTTATGGTGGAACAATAGGATGTATTCATTTAAATAATACTTAAAATATTGTTTAAATGCATTAACACATATATATAATGTGTTCCACAAGGATATGCTAATTTATGTAATATAGAATCAATGTTGTCCATTGGTAGTGTCTTGATGATTTCAATCACAGTTGCTTCGCACAAAACCTCTTATTTATCCCCATCTGTTTACTTGTAACATCAATAAGTCAAAATATATATTGGATTTTACAAATAATACAATTAGGTATATCACAAGAACAATTTCTTACTCACGGAATACTTCAAAATTTGTTTATTATTAACCATAAAGAAAAAATGTATGCAACATTTCTGGTTAAAAAATCATATAAAACATTAAAGCCTTTACTTACTTTGTATGTGAAGTGATATTATTTTCCGATGAATGATTTTCTTTTTCAGTATTATTATTTCTATTAGAAAAAGGCTTTTCTTTTAGTCTCGGGCTTACACGTACATTATTTGATACAGGCATTGTGTGCACTTTTTCCTAACACAGTAAGATTATTTGAATAACATTTTAACTAACATACAGAAATTCGGTAATTAAGCAAGGGATAACATTAAAAATTTATATTTATTGTTACAACTTGTAGGGAACAAACTAGAAAACTTGTCTAATTTTTGACAGTAGCTAAAGCGCGGGAATTTGTTAAATTCCTCATAAAAAGTTGTGCCTTGGATTGCCATAATCTAATTATTTATTATTAATTTAATTTTAATCAAAAACAAAATCTGCACATAACTGAAGAATTATAAACTCGAAATCATTAATTTCGCAAAAGCTATTTTAAAATGGAATTGATATTTTGTTGATAATTAGTTTCCATTATTTTTAAATTTCGAAACAAAAATAACAATATAAAAAGTTTAGTTATATAACTATTTAAATCACAATATGCTTCTATTTTTTAATATTTTACGTTTGCATATTATATTCTAAATCTACAAACCTTGGACAAAAGATTTTAAGAATGGTATGGTAGGCTCCTTACATTTAATTTATCTAAGCTGCACGGTTTGATTTTTTCATTATCATTTTTTAACACCCACAGCAAAAATATAGGCAGAAACTAAATTAATGAATAAAGACCATTATATATTTACAACACCTGCATGCTGATAAGGAAAATATTAAAGGGCGCACTCCATACTAATTCATCCTTTACAAGTTCGAGGCAAATAACACACAAGCCGTCCATGCGTCGAGCGAGTTAGTTAGTTCTACCCAAGACAGGAACGAATTATGGACGTAAAACTATTACTTTTGATGGGGCACAACTTTACAACCAAATACCCTCGGTTAAAAAAAAAATAACCGAAAAAAGAAAATTTAAAAAGGAATTGTCACTTTATGTTATTAGTAATTATGTTTAGATTTTATTGTATCCTTTTTTAGAAATAATACGAACGACTGTTTTATTTTATATACTATGTATAATTAAGTTCTCATTTAGGTGACTATAGTCTTTTATGAGAATAAATTCTTTAAACATATTTTATTAAAAATTCAGTAGATAGACAACATTTTGTTGTACCACAACTCACAAGAGATGTATTGTAGGTATTTCAATTTACACAAACAAAATAGATGTAAGCCATGAGAGATCTTATTGTTTGCTAGCTACTTTTTCCGAGAAGTCTATTACGTTTGTGTTTTATAATTCTAAGTAAATGTAGGTATGCAGTAAATAAAATTTTCATTCAAAAGCTTGATGATAATTTGAATGCATCACAAATCACATAACATTAGCAAGCATGACAGGAAAAAAGAATTGAGTTGTCACTGTCAACATTGATAAACATTGGCAACATTTTGTTTTGGAATAAAATACATCAAATCTAATTCAAATGTAAAAAAGTATATGCCTATGTACTACATATTCGTCATTAATTCACTCTAGGCTAAATACAACATCAATACACTATTTGTATGCGTAATTTACATGTTATGCATAACGAGTTTGAACTAAGTTAAATTAAGAATGAAACGAATTTGTAAATCAATGACTCTTTTGGATTTTATAAAAACAGGGATGCGATGGAGACGATTTAAAATATATAATTCCACAGCTTCTTTGCCAGATGTCGATACAAGTTATTATTGTAATGAAAAAAATGCTCAGGAAATAGAAGAAAACATCAATTTACGAAAAGGGGTCGGTGATATAAGCCGAGTGTTGGATATATACAAAAAATTAAAAGAATTATCATCTGGCGATGAGGCTTATCACACACTGAAAGAAGATTTGAACAAAGAGCTAAATAAGCTACCAAACCGGACACACCCTGTGGTCCAGCACTACAAGGAGCACCCACAGCTTGTTCATGAAATAAACTCGAAAAGAGACTTTGGCACTTATTCACCACTAGATTTCAGTAAAATAACTGACAGATTGAATTTAATGAGGACTGACAAACTTGGACATACATGTGGTAATAAAAGTTATTACTACATTGCAGAGCTGGCAGAACTGGAAGAGGCGTTAATCAAATATTCTGTCAGTAGCTTGCTCAATAAACAGTTCCAGCTAGTATCAGTACCTGACATTTTGTCTAGTAATGTGTTGCAAAGCTGTGGTATGGCTGTTAATAGTGATAGAACACAGGTAACTAACTATTCAGACTAGGTCTTAATTACTATTGCAGGAACTGCCTAAGTAAAACTGAGTGACAAATAGGAAAGAACACAGTTAAAATATTTTTGTGCTAAAATAGTTTTGCCAAAACAAGATTTAATCCACTAAACCTTTTTTTATAATTTGTGGTTGTATCTTAAACCTATGTTTTTTTCCATTTCCTTCCCTGCTCATCAGCATACTTCTTACACTTGCAGTTGTATCTACATAGTACTATAATACTAACTGTACCAGTCAAGTTACTTAATGAACTTGATACTATGACTAACTCAATACTTTGTCTGCCTTGTTGGTCGTGTGGTTGCAAACATGATTGGAAATTTGGGGTTCTGGGTTCTAATCCCAGATTGGGTACTGTTGGATTTTTGTAATTTAGACTTTCTAGTAGTGACTCGTAGTCTGGATCTGTGCCTTGTGTATTACAATAGACCCACCACCTGTGCTGTGGGATGTAAACATAACTTGTAAAACATGGGAGTGTCCTACGCTTCTCTACCTAGCCCTTTAGAGATTACAGGTGTGATGTTACATTGAAGTTACTATGACTAACCACAAAAAGGGCTTATGGACTGTGTGCAGTATGGTACATATATACAGTACATAATAATCAACCCATAGTCATTCCACTGTTGGAATATGGGTCTCCTCTCATATTGAGAGGGTTAAGGCCACAGTCTGCCACGCTGGCCAAGTGCGGGTTGGCAGACTTCACACACCTCGAACTTTTTTTTTTAATATCATAATTATCATGAATCCTTTTATCTTTCCACAGTTTGGCGCGGATATTCTCTCAGATGCGTGAAGGCCATAGTCTGCTACACTGATTATGCGCAAGTTGGTTATAATAATATTTTTCGCTTATTACATTCCTTATTTAAGTACACGATATTTCTCGTTTTAGGAACACCAACAAAGAACTTAAAAATTGTAACATAAAATAAAAGAATAACTTTTGTAATTGTTTCCTGAGCATTGCAACGTGGAAGTCTTCCAAGAAAGAAATCAAACGAGCACAGGCGACCGTTCCATATAGTTGTACATAGGTATGTCCAAAGGCGTCGGTGTCCAGTAAGCGTAAGGAGGCCTCTCCTCTTGTTTGGTATTCGCAAACATTGTTGACTAGACAGGCTTTAGGAATCGGTGTAGAACATACCTCTCGTGAAATATTTCATTACACATTGAGGATAATTATTATTTAATAATAAATTTCGACGGATTTGGATGTAGGTAATATATATCATAAACCGACAGGATAGGATTAGCATGA
Organism: Parelbella ahira ahira; assembly: GCA_018244795.1. NCBI lineage: Eukaryota > Metazoa > Arthropoda > Insecta > Lepidoptera > Hesperiidae > Parelbella > Parelbella ahira. The sequence continues at coordinate 2,298 of DWME01004763.1, read as the reverse complement.
AGTTCACTACAAAGTAGGTCAAGAGCGAGGCACATGTATAGTTCGGAAAGCGGCAATGAACAGTGGCAGATTGCAAGCGACCGTCAAAGATAGGCAGATCGAATCCTCGGATTTAATGCTATTAAATGATAAAATAATTGCGCACCTCGGCCATGATTTATAACTGATAACGGTGTATTTCAAAATATTTTTAACGGATTCCAAATACAAACATATACAAACTACCTGCAAATGAAAACAACTAAAGTCTTTAACTATGCTGTCACCTTCACTGTACCTCTAAAGCAATACAAAGTGATTATTTACTCGGCACAATAACATTTTACACCTGTTGGATTGTATAATAGAAGAATAATGCGAAAAATTAATTCGTTATACGCAACCGGAACGTCTTAATTAAACAACTTACATAAAATGTCGAAGAGTGGCCTCCCGACCGCTCCTTAAAATCCTTTCACTTGTTAAAACTATTTACAACTATGAAATTGACAGTTTTTATTGGTTTAACATTTTATAAAACAGAAACAAAAGAAGAAAATTACAGTCGTAATTTTAAAAAAGCCGGGAGACGCAAACGTCAGCGAGCGGCGCATGCGCAACGCACCACAGCGCGATTCTCACTGTTTCCAAAGCCCGCGAGATCACCTCACAGTGAAACTATAAAACCTTGTTATCATTTGGCAACTACAGTACACATTACTTATAGAATTATTTTTTGTTGGGTAGTTGCACATAAAACTGTCAACGACGCAATGAGTTGGACGATGTTTATGAGTGAACGATAAGCGATAATTACATGTCAATCATCCAGAAATTTACGCGCGTAATCATATCCACGCACCGCCCCTTTAGCATGCACGTCGCTACAGACACGCTGTGAACGTTAGAGAATATGTAATCTATACAACAATATCTATTACAGTACAATACGTTTAGTGTCTGTTGCGCAGATTGAGTGGAAGTAGATAGTTTTTGTTGGATAAAAGTGAATGCAGAATTGTAAGCGTCATTATAAAGCGACTTGCAACATTGAAAACTTGGAAATATCGTAATTAGCCGAGTGGAGCTGGTCGACGGGATTAATTCAAGTGTCTGAGATAAGATTATGAGGATTCATTATTACACTCTATTGTTTTTCTGTACTTTAATACATTAAATACTTATGAATTTAAATATCCTTGTAAAGTATACGACGCGTTTAAACATATATGTATGTACGGACATACGTTCCCGTACGTTTATATAAACATATTTGTTTTTATGTGTATGTATACTTAAAGCTACTTAATATGTCAATCAGTTCTCTGGTTTCGTGACAATTGCACTATTTGAGTACAAAAAATAAAAAAATCAATGAATGAACAACAAATCGTGCATGACTTAATCGGTTTTCAAACGACAAATATGCTGACAAGCAACATCGTGACACCGCAGACAAGGAACCATGCGAACTGTAGAGAATATTAAATGCTTAGTAAAACTTTAAGCAGGTATTGACGAGAATTGACTGTTTCCTCGATGCCGCAGAATAGGAGCCCGGCTAGCGCGCCCGACGACCCCGGGCGTGGCTCTACAACAAACGAACTCCGAACAGCAGGCTGACGTATTTGAAATAGTATTGAATTGAAATTGTATTAAAATATCGGATACATTGATAATAATGTAATTCCAAATTTTTTTTCTTACAATACGGGTCTTACTTTTGCCATTTTCTTAGATAATGTAAATATTACGGAATGATCGTTAATTGGTTTAGAATTCAACTTTCCACTAAGTCGGTCGTGGGTTAAAATCTAGACGCATGCCTCTCTCTTTTTGAAATAAATTATAACTTGCTGTAACTGGGAACGAAACCCCCATCAAACTATTCATATTAGAGTTGTCGTTAAGTTCTCTGAGGACTCTGAATTCTTACCTGTTGTCGTCTTAAGAGAACAGCCGAATGGACAAAAAGTTGTTGAAGATGATGGTATAATATGGCATAAAAATATAATCTTTGCAAAAATTCAAACTTAACTTAAAGAACTAAATTCTCAAACTCATTAAGAACAGCTGTTTTGTTGTACGAATAGAATGCGATGAATGATCACTAACAACAAAACACTTTAATAGTTTCATTAAAACGTACCATCAAGCCTGTGATCTCAAAAGGGGTAGCCAGAGGAGTGTAGTACACTCCCACGTTTCAACAGTTACGTTTAAGTCCCATGGAATAGGTGGAGAGCCTATTGCCATACACCGGGCACAATTCCAGACTCCGAGTCACTACTAGAAATTCTAAATTAGAAAAATCCAATA
>DWME01004762.1:0-15864 GCA_018244795.1 Parelbella ahira ahira | reverse complement strand
CCAGTAGTACGAGTAGCTAGAAAAATTTAATTTTATTTAAAATGTATAGAAAACATCTATAAAAATACGCCTGGATATAAAAACCCCAGATGATTTTTCATTGACTAGAGATTAAGAAGTAATGCGAAACACCCAAAGACTACGTTATGACCAATATTGTATGCTCATGTCACAAGTATTCATTTAATGTGAATAAAACTGCTTCGTTTATGTCATGCTACCATCGACATGTACCTATATTTCCTACGTTGCACAGAATTGTCGTATGACGTAAAGCAGAACAATTCTTTGGTTACCTGCAGTAAAATCGCGGATGTGGGGCATCCCATTCTTGCCAGTGAGACGTAGAGCGTTATCAGCACCATTGTTTGCGTCGTACTCGTTGATGTGGATTCCGTGCCGCCGAGCGAGCTTGTCTATGGCCCTTTCTATAACTCTGAAATTAATTGAAATAAGACAAGTCTAAGCCTTATCTATTTACTTAGGTTGGTAAAGAATTGGATATCGTAAAAGTTGTTAGATAAAACTGAAGCATATCAGTCGAAGCGCTGGGTTGGACTTATCTTGAATTTGAAATATAGTTGATTTAGCTTCAAAAGGTTTTTGTGACTCTGCTAAATAGACGCTTTCATGTGTTATCCAATATTTATTCAGTCGTGCTACTGATTCAAGGAAAAACAGCTTACTAGTTCTCAATTGAAAATTTATGTAATTTAGAAGTCGGTGTTTAGCTTAATCTTCGAGCACTATAACCAGTTTATTTACATTAACGAGAGTATTATTCTTATTTCATGTCAGTTTATTATACCGTATGATACAAGACCATGAAAAAGAAATTTAAGCAGTGATTCGGCATGTTCAAGACGACGTGAGAGTTCATTTCAAGTTTGAGTAATGATGTTTACATGTGAATGAGTATTGGAATTCTACGCCTAGCAATTTTACGGTTTCGGGGTTAACGGAAATAACCGGCGGCTTCTTATCAGCCTAATTCCTTATTTCATTCTCAGCCGTTCAGGATTGAGTGGATAGCGATCCCTTTTAGAATTAATTATAGGATCATGGCGTGGCGCCACGTGATTGAAATACTACTAGACCTACTCCGTATATCTTGTGTGAGACTGATTAAATGTCAAAGGGCTTAGACCCTTACAAGCACGTAATCTACATTTGAACGCTGTTCACTTCAGCCATTCTTTACTCTCCGGTCAAGGTCTAGATATTGAGTGTTGAACTGATCAATTAACATGCATTAAAAATAAGATCGGTCATAAATTAATTCCGAAGCACCGAACACGCCGATTAGTAGTAAGAAGCATTAGTATATTACAATCGTCAGACAATATGGACGTGGGAGTCAATGAGGACATTTCAATATTTGACATGTGGGTGTAATAGCGCACTAATTAGTAGAGTCAACAATGCTTTCAGTCTTATCTGACATTGACACTTTAGTAAGCACGTCACACAGCCTTGTATTAAGTCACTGTAATAGGAACCGATTTTCATTATGAAGTATCGTAAGTACATTAAGAGAGCTTTGATTAATTACATAAATTAAATACCTACGTTCTCAAACCCGTCAGGTAAGCTATACGTTCATATATCCTGAAATTACTGCGGTAATACGATTTTATTCAAACATAGACATATATATCCCAGCACATTAAAAAAAATAAAAACTATTTTGTGTCTTGTGAAACTTACAATATCCCATCTTCTTCTCTCATATCCTTGGTGGAGAAGTATACAAATGTGCCATTACCGGGCCAGTCAGGTATAGGCTGTGGTACAAAACTGGCCACGGTCCCGTACTCCTCAGCGAGCCTGGCCAGGATGTAGCGAGCCATCCAGAGATCATCGGCTGCGCGAATACCTGGACTCGGTCCAACCTACGGATCAAATGATAAATACTTATATCAGAAAAGTATTGATAATCATTGTAGCTATAATATTTATAGCTATAGTGATAGATAAATGAAACAAACGAGCAAATAGTTGTAGGTACTTCAAGAAAACTTAAATATAGGAGCATCATGGAATTCTGCTAACAATGAAAGGCAAGTGATAATTCTTCAATAGCATTCCTCTGTGGAATGCAGAACTGTTAATACTTAAGAATTTTGTTATATTATTGCTAAGATAATCCTATATCCATCTAGTGAGGAAAAACATGTACAGATGAATCATACCTCAGTAATGTTTTTAAAATAAGTAGCATTATTGTCATAAAATTCGATTTCTACAGTACAACTAAATATGAAATAGAAAATGTGTTGTGAAATTTAATAAATAATCCCTGACACGTGCTACAGTATCGCATACAATGAGTTTTTGTCGGTCCCTTTTGTAATGTGTTCTCATTATTTTAATAATGCCTGCTTTTTTTATTTAAAGAGCCGAAAATGACCCACCTGAAAATTCCATTGCGAAGGTGTTGTTCCAGGATTGATACCATTTACGTGTACCCCCGCGTACAGGCAGCACCTACGAAGATGACAATTAGTATCCTTAAGTATTTCCTAACTTAAAAGTCCTCCTTCCAAATTCCTGCGGCCTAGTTCTTCACCACAATTTTATCTAAACGCGGTCCCCCCGCTCGTATTTACCACGCACGTGTAAAATGTGGAATGAGCTTTCATCTGAAGTTTTCCCGAAGCACTATGAACGTGGGGTTCTTGAAGAAAAGCGCAAAGAAAGTTCTCCTTCAAAACCAGAAATGCATTGGGTACACCTCGTGTGTTTCAAATGTGGACCGTGATCACTTAACATCAGGTGGCGCGCCAGCCTATTTGCCGGGCTAAACATAAAAAAAGAAATATACATATATATATGTTTATTAGGCATATGTTATAGTATGTATTATGAGTCATGACCTTTCTACACGTTGAACTGTAATCAACATAAGGTAATACTTAGAGAATTAAAAACTTTTTCGCATACAAAACAAGAAAAAGTACTACAACGTTTCCATTATGACAAACCAACTGTTGATACACACTCCACACTACTGTGATTTACTTTTTTTTGTGAACATTGTAATAGAACAAAAATGTTTAATTATTAATTTCATTATTCTGAGAAGTTTTAAACAACATGTAAATACGTAATACTTTTAAAATATTCGTAGCATAATTTATAGTCCGCATTCGACGAGGTATTCATTACAATGTTTTTCCTAACGCGTTAATAATACATTTGATTAGTTCTTCTCAAGTTTGCAGATACTAATATTTCAAATATGAACACTCTTTTGAATTCCATAAACTTCTTTGAAATTTCACTTTGATAGAGACATTTTGTCTATTGTAAACATAATGAAATTTATAAAGAGTGCCAAAGTATATACCTACGGCACATTGTTATTATGACATATAATTTCAAAACAAAACTACAAATGTATAATAGGTGTACTAAGTAAGAATTATTAAATTGCAATACATATTTACTTTATTCAGACAAAATAAGTTCCTCGTGTAACCAAACAATAAAATTATTTGTACGAGACACATACCACAACTATTTAAAATCTGTAAACACAATGATTTTCATAACAAGATATTATAGAACGTAATTTTACTTAAATACATTTTTATTGACATAATTAGGGAGCTTGTAAAAGCTCAGGTTGCGTCACCGCTTCTCAAATATCGCTATATTTTAGGACGATATTATCCAACTAACAACGTTACTCTACGTAAATAACGTGATCACAGACGCTTATGATTCATGTCTCAGCCACGTAAAGTTGCCTGCAGCCCATTTGGCCGCTTAGCGAGCGTGATTACATAACGCCGCTCACTTCAAATTTATTTCGAAATTTTTATTACATATAGGAAACATATGAAAGGTAAAGCCGAGCATTTCTCACACGTATGTTTACTAGCCAGTTACCGATAAGTATCTTTTTATATTTACTTACATGTATTACTTTATTTAATATATAAATAAATAAATAAATGAACGATTTACTTTAGGCTTAATTGTTACCACAGAGTATTAAAAATGTTAGCCGAAATAATAATCAATTAAAAGATTTTTTCAAACAAACCGAATGAAGAAACATTACGTATCAGTTTAAAATTTGTCTTACTACAAGAATGCATGCAAAAATGATTTTACGTTTTGAGCATTTAAACTATCTCACCTGAAAAATGCTTCCATCAGATCTCTAGCGACTATTTTGTTGGCACCAATTGCGCAGTAGTAAGGACCGGGTGGGGCGGGAAATCCCCCGATGGGCCAGCCAAGCGGCCTTCCATCAGTCGTTGTCAAAAAAAACTCTTGATTAAATCCGAACCATGGTTCCTCCACTTCACCTTTCTCGCACTGCGTGATACAATTCTTCCGGTGATTTGACGCTGAATACACGTACGTATATGAAATGAAAGTATATTTTATTCACTGGTAAAATATTGACTAGCTCCTAAATCTAGTTGGAATTTTAAAAGTTTAAAGGAAGGAAATCTAGAATATTGAATAGGATTTGCGAAGTCATTTGCCGAATACTTTTTTAAACTTTCAAAACGTGATCGCAATTTAAAAACAATGTACACATAAGGCGGATTAAATCAAGCAACGACATGAGTAATTCTATTTTTAAACTTGTAATCCAATTGAAAATAGAACTCTACATAGATGTGACGTAAAAAGTTTGTTGTGCGCGTTTTTATAACGAGATTACATAAACTTTCGTTTTAGCCCAATCGTGAAAACAAAAACATTTTTTGTTTATCACTAAACCTTTTTATTTGAAAAGGCTTAACGAATTACATTAATTTGGTTTTTTGTTTTGATCAATGTTGTTAATAAAATGTACTAGTCCTTATTACTTCTGTTATGAATTTGTTGCCAAAGTTAAATTGCTTTCTTCGACTTTACAGACCGTGGTCCTAAATTGATTACCTTGCTTTGTTACCTATTAAAAAAGTTCTAATGCTTACTTACTGTTTAGAGAATTATGAATTTATAAATTGATTTTCACGTAAATACTACATATGTACATTCATTCATGTATTTTCCCGCTAAAATCTCGGTACTACACAAATACTGATAAGAAAGTAATATTTTTTGAAGGTAATTAATTAATTAATAAAACCAGAAACGGTATCAGGGTCGTTATATATACTTACATACAATTACGTCAAATAACTTACTGTGTTACTGATTTGGCACCATTACTAAATAATTTAGCACGTGTTCTGCAGAGACATATTAGGAAGGGTAATTTTGAGACATAATTCATCAATTTTCAGTACAACATCTTCTCTCTATAATTTCTTCACTTGATTATATTTAGGTCGGTTCCATATTCCGAGGTAAGGAAAATATTTTGACAATACAATATATGTATGTAAAACAAAGGGTTTTATATTAGAAGCGTGTTTAAAAAACTGACCAGTCGGTTGATAGTTGTACTGATAGGTGTCCGCCAAAACTAATATATGGCTGCCGCGCCGGAATGGATCGTGATAAATCACTTCAGGGAAGATGAACGTGTCAGAGTTATCGGGATTAGCCTGCGCCGTGTTGCTGCCGTCGAAGTACCAAATTGGCAAATCTGAAACAACATGTGTCGCATTCTTGTTATAGCTTAATAGATCTGTATGTACAATATTCATATAAATGATCTAGAGTCAATATAACATGTTGCCTGTATTTTCGCGACGGGGTAGGCAGAGGAGTATAGTATAGACCCACGTTTCATCGGTTCCGTTATACGTCCCAACATTGAAAAGGGGATGAGTCTATTCAGAGTCCAAATTCTAGTAATGTTACAAATAATGTCACGACAATTTTCAGTCAACCAAATTACCCACGATCCGCGAACATTATTGGCGTTCTAATTAAATTTTCATGTTTTTAAAGCTTTCCTTGTTTATTGCTTAATTTCAATAAATTTGAGATTGAAGGATCAAAAAATCTATATTTAAACATTTTTAAAATTTTGCGCTTGTGACATCTTTTAAATTTTATTTAATATATTTTCATCTAAAGGATCTTTGTTCATATTTTTTATTGGAACTTTTAAAATTGCAGCTATCTTGAATATAAATTTGGTTTGCCTTTAGTCAATTACATTCTTTCAATTTATAGTATTTCTTGTATACAAGGGTTAATAACTCAATGGTTCTAGTGTCGTTCAAATTGGACAAGTATTTAAGCGACGCTAGCAAATAAAAGCTTGGATCGCTCTTAACTCAATATCAAGTAATTACAATTATCAAAACTGAGTAGCCGAGCAAATTAATAAAGTTATTCGACTGAACGCTGGTTTCATTGTAAAAATTAGTTGCTTTGTGATTTATTTATTTATTAATACTTAATAGTTTAGAAATAGATGAATAATCGTACTGCTAAAAGTGGAGAAAATGTGAGCTGTTCTCCACACACTAAAATCTTAAATTCATTTTCTTCAATATATTCTATTAAACGCAAAGCTTGGGCTGCATTAAAAATTATATCTTATGTTCAAAGGGTTAGTTAGAAAACTCGCCGAGATTTGCAAGTATGAATGCTTTTCAGTGATAAAATAATTTAACTTTGACGTAACTCCGAAATAGAAAGCTGATGTGCTATTTTATTTAAACAAACTTGCCTAGTTGTTATATTAAATGTTCTTATGATATTGCTACTTAACTGCCAGTAAACTTTAGTTTAAACATTGATCAGGTAAAATTGTGTTAGTAAACTTTGTAAAAATGCCTAAATTGGAAAAAAACCTTGTGTTTTAAAATATATATTCTACAGCAAATAAATACACTATGTGGATACCTGTATACCTTGAGGTCGGCACATATTTGAATAGAACGTCTGCTCCACAAATCCAACAAATTCACTCTCATCAATTTTGTATAAAAGGGTTACGTCGCATGATATATGTATAAGATAATGATATTCCTAATAAAATACGTGAAAGCTAACTGAAAACTTTTGTTAAAGATACTTTGAGAGTTGATACTTATATATATACATATATGTACATATATACAAGTAAACTATGCGTACCACAACAAATTATTTATAAAAAAAAACATAAAAGCTACAACGAATCAAACATAAAAACGTCATTACCCAAAACTGACTACCAATTTGGAAAAATCTGTAGTGGACGATGTCTACTTACTTTAAAATTTATCTCAAGAGTCACGAAAGGTTGGCCATAAATCAATTTCACCGATCCGTACTAACGTTACCAGCATTAATTTAATGTAATGATGTCGTTAGCGGAAATTTTTGTTACCAATATTAATATTTAGCTACGCAATAAAGAATGTAATTTGAAACATTTTATATCAAAATATTATTTAAATATTGACCTTGTATTATTTAAATATTAAAATTTGTATCTAGCTTGTTTGTGAACATCGGCAAATGGCTTGTTAAAAGTGAACTAAGCCAGTCTCCTGTAACATATTGTAGCAAACCTCGTTGATTAGCAGCGGTCTGCATGAAAGCATTTTACAAAATGAATTTATACTAATTGGAAGCGCTGAAAAATAGAGCTGGGAACGCTATGAAAAAGCTGTAGTGACGTTCACAGATCAAAAACCGGACGTTGTCAAGCCATGTGAATATTGCTATCGCATCAGAAAGTTACCAGAGTGTTACGTACAAAAATGGTTAAAGCTTGTATCTTTTAGACTATTTAAGAGAGTACAATTCTGGCTTTTGGACTCTTTTTGATTTTTTCCTTCATATGTTAAGATGAAAATTTAAATTATTGATATGACACTTTATAAATTAGCCTTTCAGATTCAATCCAGATTAGCCGCGCTATATCTGTATTTGCGTATTATAATTTAAATATCCTAAAAGTTTAATTCTGTGATATGTGCCCAGTGTACGGCAATAGGCCCACTACCTATTCCATTGTCGGGCGTAGACATAACTGAAATGTGGGAGTGTAATACAATCTTTTGCCTACTCCGTCGGGGATTACAGGCATGATGTTAACGTTATTACGCTACTTTAAAAATACGTAAATGCCAAATTCGAATAGGCAAACTGTGCAGAACAAACTACGGCTATAAATGTATCGCTTACGACGACTACGTTCTCGTAATGTTTATTTATCCGTGAAGAAGTCCACTAATGTTTGCAGTTATAGCCTATCATCAAATTTTACGATATTGTGGTACCTTTGTTTGTCTTGGGTATGAAGTCGAAGGTTCTATCTTTAGATCGCAGGTCTATACCGGTCCCATCCACCCACACGTAGCCGGCGAGAATGGCCTCGCAAGGAACAACTAAATCTTCATATTTCCGCATAGCGGCTTTATTTAGAGCGATGGGTGCGGAGTTCATTGTGATTTCTGAATTATTAATTAACATCATTAACACAAAACTAATAATTTAATTTTTAATTTACGCTTTTGGTAGAAAAATATTAGACAAATAATTCAATAAATATTCACAAGGTATATCTTTTCATCTGAGAATATAACATTTTACGTGCTTAACTTTGTATAATGAATTGTTATTATGTAACAAGTGACGTAATTATTGTACAGAAACAATGTCATACGAAAGCTCACTAAAATTAAATTATCGATTGAAAATTATAAAACTAAACTAATATGATAACTTAAGCCGATTGTTAACTACGTCAAACGTTAGTAATATTTAGATATGCATTTACAAATAATGTAAAGTTCATAAAAAGTCAGCCAGGATAACGTGTTGCTGTCGTGTTATATAAATAATGGGGTAAATGGAAACTTTTTGCTGGATGATTCAGTGTGTTCAAAAGTACGAGTTACTTTGATTCCCACGCTGAAATATTCATAAACCCGTCTACACCCACGTTCATACATGAAATTGAACATTTGTGTCGTTACATTATTCAGATTTGAGATATTTTTTAAACAACAGATTTTAATAAATGCCCACACTGTACACGCTTATCTTTGTACGAAAGTTGTATTAAAATATTCCAAAATGTAATGTACAAATAGTGTCAAAAACTTATATATTTATTTCTCGAATCATTACCGTGTGGGTATTACACAGTGTACACACAATCTAAATATTATTAGATAATAAATAAATAATCAAAACATATTATTACAGTATTAGTAAATAAAAACGGCATACAATAAACACTAATAAATTGAATTTAAATCTAGGTTAACTGCAAAAATATTAATAATACACGTCTTAATCGCCAAATCATCGTTTTCACATCGTAGTCATAATAATTCGCAATTAAGTTAGTACGAGAGGCAATTTAAATGTCACCTTCTAACAGTAACGTTGGCAACGGCCAAGACTTAAACATGATTGATTTACGGAACATTTTCCCTTAGGTTAAATGAAGTCTCTAAATAGGGTAAAGCGGTGCCCCCGTGGGAGGGGAACCTGCCTTCAAAAGGCATTTGAATATAAACAGAAAACTTTCTAGTATGGAAGCCGGTGGCCTAATGGATCCATTAAACAAATATTATCATGCAAATTTAAACTACGGTCATTCGATCCCATTTGGTTTCGGGCGAACTTAAATCTTTCTTATGAAAAAACTTTTGTAATTTTGTTAAAAACATTATATTCTTTAATTATCTTACTACACGTGTATGTCTTAAATTACGTTTAATTAGAGGATAGAACGAGGATAAGACTCATTTTTAATTATCCAGTTCGAGTGCTAAGAGTACTTCCACGGAGTGCGCTTAGTCTGAGAAGAAATTTGAGGATGATTAAAATAACACAATAAGATTTATTGCTTAGGGCGTTGTTAAAAATATTTGTACCTACTCAATTTCTGCATCTGCGTTCGTTACCAAAATAATACCAAGTAAGGGACCTGACGTGAACATATTTATGTATGTGGTACCAAAATAATGATTAGATACTATTTTATGACATACACTGACAAAAAACCGGACTTAAGGTGGTAAGTTGTAATTGATTAATTGGCGAATGATAATTTTTAAGCAATAAAAGTATATATAACTCGGTTTCTGTTTCATACCAAGCAATACGAATAATGAACACTTATTTATGTCAAAAGTACTATCATAAATTTATCCAGGAGTAATTTCCCAAAAACGCTGACCGTAGCCAAGTTTTGATGGGGTGCTCGCAAGACTTGTAACGCAGTGAGAGGCTTATTTTTTATATTCCATTGCATCCTTCTAAGTAAAGTCTTTGCATTGTTCCTTTTTTTAAAGATAATTCAACAAGCATTTTAAAAATTTACCGTTCCGTCAACCATCGCTTCAACGCCCAACACTTACAAATAATTTTACTTATGACTACCCGTCTATTAACAAACATTATTAAATTCACCTTAATTTAATCGAATGCTGCCGAAGACTTTATTTGTTGTTCACTATATTAATTTTGAATATTAGGACAATATCAAACTACAATATGTATTGTACTATAAATTTTCGATAGCGAATTTTTCTTTGACATTAGAATAATGTCACGGCCACACTGGTTCTAATAATTTAATATCTAATATCTATGGTCTACGTATCTCATTTTTCTTTTAATATATCACAGATTAAATCGAGAGGATTTTTCTGAAATAATTTATCCAATTTCATTTTGTACCTGATTCTTATGTTCTAACACAATATTTTAATAATTTGGCATCAAATCTCTTGGACTTTTGGTCACTTTTAATAGATATGTTATGACATTTTGACAACTTAATAGCTGCCTGTCACAATAGTGAGTTATGTGTCACATTAATAAAATTATTATATGAATATTACATGTAAGATTTTATTAATACAAATGAAATTTCAGTTAAGAAGTTAAAATTGTATAGTTATGTAAATTAAGGAAATTAAGGCATGAACAGAAATGAATTTCAAAATCTTAATTTTACTTTTCAATATCGCAATATCATCTTCCAATCCAGGACTTGAACCCAAATTATGGAGACGGAAACGAAATAATGTTTCAACACATAAAGATATTCGAAACACGAATACGAATGTAGGTAAAAACACCCATACACCAAAGGGTTATACAGTATTTGGATTTCAGACACCGTTTGGTTTTAAAGGTAACAAAAAATGGCTAATTGGGAGAGTGACAAACAAGCAATATGAGATGATAAATTTGTTATGGCAAAAGACGAAAATATTCGTTGATGTGGATTATTCGAACCTCACTTGCAAAGCGACAGCGACAGAAAAAACACCAGTTATTCCTAACCATGTAACTCGTGGCCCACAATATTCAGAACAACAAACTTTAAAGACTACAATTCTAAGGAAAAAATTACGAACGCGAACACCAAGTTACATTGAATTTAATTATTTAGAACAGACCGAAGGCAGAAAGGAACAAAAGCTACCTTCTAACTTTATTTTAAAAGAGGCCATGACCGGTAACAGTTTGAGTCCAGATCAGAAGAAAACTCGTAAATTCTTTGCCCCTTCATTATTCAAAGTTCATATAAACTCTATTCCGCGCCAACAGGGTACAAAGAACTCCCAGCAGATGAAATTAAATCGAAAAGGTGGTCAAAGTACTGTTGGCACCACAGAGCTGAATAATTCTAAACTGAAAACGTTCGTTCTTACTGTCCCGTCAACATCTAATCCTAAGCCAAAATATGAAAAAGAGAAACAGTTAAATAATACTTTACTTAAACCGTCTGTTAACACTTCATATATGAGTACTCCTATTTCTACGATAACTAATGATGATGTTAATCTGCAAAAATCAATACGAACTAAAAGTAGCTTATCTTTTATATTGTACCCCAATGGATTTTTAAATAGCAGAAGTTATTTAAGTAATAATGAAGTTGTAACTGCTACTTCATCCATCGCTTACGACAAAATAAAATTCTTTGAAATATACGACAGCAACACTCCTGAATGGCTTTATGTACAAAACAACGTGAGTAACATAAAGTATAACAGTGACAATGAATCAAGTAATTTTTTTAAAGACAGACAAATAGTTTTGGATCATGTAAATGAAGATACTGGACATGAACACGACAAGAGAATAGCGAAATTTGTTAAAAAGCACATCCAGAATATGGATGCTAAAGAGGACAAGACTGAAAATAAAATAGATATGTTTACATATTTCAGTAGACCAGTTTTAAAATTGTCATCACAGACGACCCAACTCCCACAGTTTCAAATGAATCTGAATGTGAGTCGACCTGCTCATTGGACCGAATATCCTTTTGTGGCTGTTTATATTTATGAACCTTCACAAGTTAGTATTTCGTTCATTTCTATTTATTTAAAATTACATGTATGGCAATTGGCTCATTACCTATTCCGTGTGACGTAAATATAACTGGTGAAACGTGGGAGTGTACCACACTTATCTGTTTGGGACTAGAGGCGTGATGTTACGTTTTTTTTAATTACATTATTGATAGTATTACTGCACTTAGTATTACTATAATATCTGAGATGAATAGTAACACGCGATAATTAAGTACATAATACATATATGAAGTCTTCCCTAATCTTCATGGTGATGAATGGCAAAAATTGTAGTTTTTACTGAATTAACTAAAAAGTTGATGACGTTGTCATAAATTGTATTCGTCATTGTCATCGTCATCAGTGTATCTCAATCCACTGCTGGACACAGAGCTGCCCTAATGAGCGCTATTGCGCTCTGTCCTCTGCTTATCGCATCCAATTTTTTTTAATTGTATTAAGTACTGTAACAATATACATATATTCGCTTCTGCTGTAGTATCTACTTAAATTAGAAATCCACGATCATCCTATAACCCAGACGGTCATATTTCGGTGGAGATAGATAAATACGTATAGAGACATCCAATGTTCGATATATCCTAGATTATATTTATTGTACTCTTTGCTCATTCCTAGAAAACCTATGTAACCAATTTAATTTTTCCTAATACGTTGCCGGTTATTTCAGAAACTTATAATAAATATATTTTCTGGATATTTCTAGGTATTATGTGAAGCAAGATTGAAGTTTTTATCTATCTCAACATAAATATATTTTATTAGTCTGGACGTACATATAAAGCAAAAACTAATAGAAAAAGTGAACAAAAACGTACCACTTTAATTATATTTTCACTGATATTCCGTAACAAAGCTCGTATTATATGTTTTATACTAAGAAATTAAGAGATATTTTAAAATTATTCCGAATTATCTCTCATAGTTCTCAAACAGTTTTATAAAGCATGTAAAAATAAATTTGTTAAGATACAAGTATAACGCTCATCTGACTACTAGGTGTTCATTTTTCTATTGCGGGCATAATAATTATAACGAGTTTTATCGAATCTTAAATCTGAGTATCCATTGCTTATTAATATAATACGTGTATGTATTGTATATCAGCCACATATATCGGAAATACATAACATCACGTCTGTATGTTCCCAAGGAGGTAGACAGACGAATGTAATCCACGTAGTACACTCCCTTGTTTAACCAGTTACGTTATACGTCCCATCACGAAATGGGCCATACAGCGTCCTAATTTAAGGCCATCGGCCTAATTTAGACTCCAATCTAAGAACTTAAGTTAGAAAAATCCAATAATTTCCGATGAAGTATGTCAGAAATTCTACAGCATACATGTCCTTATACGTGTATTTAAAAAAATGTATCAGGTTCGTTGCGACGCCGCCAGTTTAAGCCCACATTGGCTGCTCGCGGCTGCATCATGTCTGTCCCGACATCACAATGATTTTCACGGAGGCACCATATCGGCTTACGTGACCTTCTGCAGCGAAGACTGGAGACACCCTAATCTGATTTCCTATGTAAAGCGGACCTTGATACACCCGCGATACCACACGAGGGAAAGAACGCGACGACATCTATTCAATGCGGGTCAGTTGGATATTTTGTTTCTTTGTACTTTATTTAAACCATCGATGACACGTAAACACTGTGGTTCTAGTTAATAAGTTGTACACAACACATTTCACATGTAGACCGAATTTATATATATATTTATTGTGTCTGGGAAAAACCACAACAAACATTTAGATATTGTATATAGAATATCGTATTTTTCATTATTTAATAGTAGTAATATACTTCATTCTCAGTAACAGGATAACAAACAGGTAAACAATTTTTACAATAGCAGCACGCGGTTAGGCCATCCATTGCCCCTGAAATATTTCCCCCAGGGGCAATATATATCCATGTATTTGTACTAGTGCAAACCAACATGCTTTATAATGTCAATATGTTTACATCGAGACCTTCAGGAAAAAGAGTGTTAAATAATTTTTATGACTATATATTTCTTTTGAAACAAAACTGACATCACATCTCTTCTTTTAACAATAGTTGAAACAAATAAATGCCCATTCTTTGTTAATGCTGTTTATAAACATAGATATTAATGCATGTAATGCTTCAAGCGAATCAAAATTGTCAATTATTTGGACATGACCTGCTTGCAATATCTATAGTACCATTATTGACTGTGTGACTTCGTTCAGTCCGCGCAGCATCACATACGGTTAGCCAATATCAATCGATATTCTCTAAGTTGACTAAATAAGCGGAACAAGTGATCAATGAACCAGTTCAATTTTTATCATACCCATCTTAATCAAAAAATCCTCGAGCACATTAATTAAACCGCGAACGTATATTACACGCGAGTGACAACTGAAATAATATGTATATCTGTAGGTACTATGTACGACTACGCCCGATTGGATACGACTGGGCCGTTAGTGACTGGTCGTGGGTTCGATTCCCATTCAGAATAAATATTTGTTGTGTCTGGGTATAAAAAATATCTCCACAAGTACGTATTTATATGTATGTAATTTATCAGCCGTCTGGTTGCCATATCACAAGTTCTCTTGATGCTTACTTTGGGATCAGATGGCCGAGTGTGGAGATATCCCAATATATTATTTTTATTATATCACAATGCGCTTGTGTCGTAAAAGACTCATACGAGTTTGTTATTTGTTGTTGAATCGTTACTGTCACTCATGAGTGTCCAATGACATCTATAAAATCAATGTCACTTTAAGGTAAAGTCCTGCCGAACGATTCTATATGTAGCTGTCAATTATACTACTAAAAATAAGTTGTAACAGTTAGTGTATCGGCAGGTTGTGTCGCTCAAGCCCATTAGGCGTGTAATTTTACAACGGAAGAAGGAATGACGTCGTGCTTGATATGTGCTCAATGAATAAAAATGTTATTCTAGTATTGAGACTTCAGTTTAGAGACATGTCATTAATCATGATTTCTATGTGTATTTGTCAGACAGTCACTTAATTGTAATGATTGTGATGGTATAATTTTAATGATTGTGACTGCCTCGTTGGTCGAGTGGTTGCAAGCGTGACTGCCGATCGGGAGATCCTTGGTTCAAATCCCGCGCCGGGCACTACTGGATGTTTCTAATTTAGAATTTCTAGTAGTGACTCGGAGTCTGGATCTGTGCCCGGTGTGTGGCAGGCAATAGGCTCACCACCTATTCCATGGGATGTAAACGTAACTGGTGAAACGTAGGAGTATACTACACTCCTCTGCCTACCCCTTCGGGGATTACAGGCGTGGTGTTACGTATACTGTGATGGTATAAAAGGTACTGGATATATACATATGAACAACAGAATCTGTTTGACACAAAGACTATACACGTACAATTGCTGAAAGCCGTAATTTATTAAACGGTTGGATGTGTAATAGTAGCCGTCGCCGTGCTTCCGGAATGTTCCACAAAGCCCGATACAGTTTGGCTAATAAACAACTATATAAAGCAAATAAACATTATGTTTCAAAGGAACAATGATGACATACAAAAACTTGTTAGCGCTATAAAGTAATAAATAATAGTTTAAAAAAACTAAAAAATACGCTTTTATTGCTAATCAAACTAAAAACTAGAAAATAATTTCAA